>DWLI01004501.1:0-10804 GCA_018249915.1 Cecropterus dorantes dorantes
AAAATTCTTCAGACAAAATATACCGTTATTTGTCTCTCCTATTATTGAACCAAATATATATTATTGCGCGGTATTGTTATATAAGCGACGAAATGTCGATATATAACGGTTTCTTGTATTGTGACTTACCCGTCTTTATTTGCTTATTTTTTATATTTGATGTGTTAAGTGAAATTTTCAATCTATCTTACTTTTATATGACAGCCACATTCGCGGATTTGAATCATTAATAATCCGCATCCGTTCAAGTCAGAATTTCTGCATCCGTAACAACACTAGTAAGAACATATTATACTAAAATTTCTAAGCTGCTTTAATTCTTAGCCATAATAACAATTCCAGTGAAACATGCCAAAATGTTGAAAGTTTTATAATATTTCGTTTAGTATTTCTATGCCATGTTACAAATAAAAATCAGCCGTATTAGTTTTCGTGCATATAAGCTATAAAATAATTAATGTACCGATTGAAAATCGAGGTAAATTTTAAAATTGAGGTACATGCTAAATAATGCACTTACCAATAATGCAACTAGTAAAAAATATTTACTGTCAGTAGGTAGGGAAGTATATAACTCAACATTTCCTGGTAGATTTTCTTGAGAAATAAAACAAAATATATTATTTATATACCAACTTATATGATCTAATTAGAATGAATATTAATAAAACGCATCACGACGACATTTTCTGACCTTCACATTTTATACTATGAATGACTGATGGAGGCTTCGTAATAGATAAAAGAATGTAAGTACATTAAATTTATGTGTAGATATTAATATTGAATATAGCTTAGGAATGTGTTATTGTAACCAAAGCAAAATTGTGCCTTACTAATCTATAAGGTAGTTGTTTAATTTTATTCAGATTTTAAATACCATTATGATGCAATTTTGTTAAATTTTACCTTAAATGTAATATATTTTTGTCGTTAAATTCAAATGTATGTACCAATATGTTTAAAATACCAGAGCACTATATCAATTGTAGATTGTACTATAATTTATTTTACGAATTATAATATGTTATACCAAAAATCGTAATTAATAATGCTTTTTACGGGTAGTTGTACTTACACATTATAAATATATTTTCTCTTGTTCTAACATGTCACTATCACATTTTATTCTTGTTATTAAAATTATTTTAAACACAGTAAAAGGAGTTTTATTCCTTGCATTAACAACGCGGTGGTTTCTGAACATACTATTAATAATTATCATAGAGCTATAAATTCTTATTTTATACGTTACATACCTATAAAGTAAGTATTAATAAAAATATATTTTCCACTTTTCTTATTGTTATTCATTAGTAAAAACTAAACGTTACAATGTTTAAGATTAACTATAATTTTCAGACCTACAAAAACCTCAAGTTTGTGAACTTTGAAACTGTTTTATTATTATTGTTAGAATACCCTAAATTAAAAAATAAATAAAATTCATTATGTCTTTCACAAATGTACGTGCACATCAATTTCATAAAAGTACATACACTCTTCGAACCTAGGCAGGGAGCCATAAAAAAGTTGGCCATGTCAATACATAGAAAATAAAACTAGATTTGCTGGCAATTATGTACTGTTATAAGAATGTGTCTGGAATTAATATTTACATTCCAGGTAGAATCCGCAAATGTCATTAGCAATTCAAATGTATGCAAACGTTTTAAAAAACGCTTAAAAACATGACAAACTCGTTCATTAACATCACTACCAGCGAGGATAATAAAATGAACCCAAAATGATGCCGGCCACCATTTTAATATCAGATTACACATGAAAGCTTGGTGTCGCATACGCTTATCCTAATCAAGAAAGATCGGATATTAAAAATATTAGTATAATTACTTATAATTCAACAATGGAAAAGTTATTGTACTTGATAGTACTAGTGACAGTTTTGCAGTGTAACGGATATCAACCTACTCACAGGGATTTTTCACCAACTCCAGATAGAACTATTCAGACTGCAATAGGTTTAGGACAATCTATTCTTGGCAGCATCTCGCAAGGGCTTGGCTTCAACTATGGCCAACAAAACCCAAATGGTCAGTCGACGCACGTTGAAGAACAATCAAACTATAATGAAAATCATTGGCAGAAACCACCTTTTGGACACGGTAACCATCAAGGACAGCATTTTAATAAACCGTCATATCCCGAACGACCTAATGGTGGTAACTACGGACCTCAATTCGGTAACCACGAACAGCAAGGGCAAGGTCCACCGAATAATTACCATCACCACCACAATCATCATCATCATCATCATACCCACGGTCATCATCATGAGCACCCACATCATCACCATCAAGGCAATTACAACAACAACGGAGATTTCAATACAAACAGTGAACACCCCAACATCCAACATCAAGGACACCATAATCATGGACATAATAGTAATAGCCGGCCAACAAATCAACATTATGGAATCCACAATAAACCAGGACATGAAAATTCCCATCAATTTAATCAGAACAATCAACCTAATCATGAAAATCATCCATCAAACCATCAACAACATTTGACCACTGGCCAGCATAATTCGGGATTTCATAATCCTAACAATAAACCTTCAAACGAGTTTCCTACAAAGCCAAGTCCATCACCATTTGCAGACAAAACGACTGAAGATCCAATGAAAGGTATTCCAGCTTTCTTAGCTCTTATTCCTAAGGAGCCCAATAACACCACCGAAAATGAAAAACCAGAGACAGATGCCGAAGATTTTGAAATAGACATAAGATTTAAAGATCAATAGAGATGTTAATCTTAATAAGTGTGTTTGCAATTTTTATAACATCTATAGTGCATTATGGTTATGCTTATGGACTCAAGGAGAATGGATTAGCTAAAAAACTACTTTTAAAGGGCGTTTTAAATTTTATGGTGAAAAAGGCACTTCCTATTGGCTAAAGTGTAGAATCATAAAACTTTTTATTGTATATGCTACATATTTGTTTTTATTTGTTTCTAAATTTTACTTCACCTTTGTTAAATTACGTAATTCGTTTTAGTTTTAGTTAAGAATCCTTATAGTAATATATGTTGTTAGTGTTACATTTGAGTCAATAAATATGTTTAATATTATTATTACATTTCTTTATGTACAAATCTTATAACATGTTGAAAAGTATGTTTTATTAGTGATCAATTTAGTTTTGAATATGATGTCTAATAATACATATCTCAGGATCTTTTATCTATTCCTTACTGTATTTTTAATAATTATATATATAAACAATATAAGATAGTCGAATCGAACCTACAGAAATTTTACCGACGACGATGTTTCGAAAAAATATATTACGTTAATGTAAAGTGGCAATGGTTTTTTTTTTAATCTTTTCATAACGTTTATTTCAATGGATATTTTTCTGCCAGCCGGTTCGATTTTCTTCAAAAGTGAAATAAATTATTGGGTATTTTAATGACTAAGATAAGTATTTTATATAGATACCTCCTTGATACTTTGACTCATCTGTACTCAAAATAGAAGTGTTAAGTAAATAAAAAGGATAGTAAATGTAAGTATAGTGATGTAACAAATGTTTGTATATTTTTAAGCAGCATTGTTCATATAGACAAAAACCGGTGCAATGTGTTTGGCAAACGAAAAGTATAAAGGTAAAAGATATTCAACAATCATTGGACTGACAAGATTTTTTATTTACTTTAATTAGAATGAAAAATGAAATAGAAGTCTAGAGGTGACCAAATAGGTTGTACAAATATTCTTAAACTTATTGACCTTTGCGTATAAATAAAATTTGTATTAATTGTAATTAAAATATTGTTTTTACAATTTGTTAGAAAAAAAGAAGTTCTTTTGTGTTCAATTTTTTATTATTATGTTTTTTTGTTAAAAAAGGTATATCTAATAATAGGTAGTTACAAAGGGAAACAACTTATGTAATTTCCATTTGATCATTAATTTCAATTTAGAAAATAATTCAATAGAATCAATAATCTCAGTTTTTGTAAAAATAAAAAAATGTCTTGACTTGAGGAGCTGCTCCCTTAAGTTCTTTATTAACCAAAAATACGATTGTTTAGACTAAAATAAGATAAATTATGTAATAAAATTAGTCTAAGATCATACATATGTATTGAACATTCGCGTTCGCGAATACTATAACTAAACAATTGTATTATCACATTTGCAAAAAAATCTACATTAATTACATTACATCACGAGTAGGTATGTATTTCTATAATATGGAAGTAACACACGAGCATGCCGTCCCCCTGAAGCTAAATAGCCACTGCCACCTATGGGCCCTATAGACATGTAAAATAACCCAAAAAAAGATTAGAATCCTACGTAAGATCGACCACAGATGCAGCGACTGCAGACTAAATTGAATCGCCTTTGTTAAATTGAAGAAAGAAGTTCCATTCCCACCAACTGGATTCGTGGCGATCCTCCACGGTTCGGTTTGCACGATCGTTTTTGCCACAAACGTGCAATATGTGGAATGAACTTCCTCCTGAGGTATACGCGGTATATTCAAAAAAGGTGCAAAAAGAACTGTCCTTCACAGCCTGCGATGTATTGGCGACTCCTCTGGTGTTGCAAATGTCCATGGCGACGGTGACTACTTTCCATAGTATGTTTCTCTTACGTCAGCCCTTAAACTAAATTGAAGACAGCAGCACACTGCTGTTATTCGCCAGAAATAAGTCTGGGGTCGAACTATCAAGGGTACTATCACCTTTAATTACTTAACTCGATCAATTTACCTACACTTAAATACGTACAGTACAGTGACGGTCAAACATCGTTACGTAGATATATAATGAATGATGACTAACCTGTCTGATGTACCTACCTACTACAAACCAGTTAGCATTAAGGAAAACGAAGAAATAATTATGAAGATGGGTAGGTTAAAGACATTCGCCGAGGTTAGCGTTTTATTAAAATATATAATAACGAATATCTTCTTTAAGAATCTTCGCTTGAGGATTTACGAGGGTAAAACCGTGTAAAACCCGCGGTTTTTATTTTATGCCCATAATAGCTTGAATTATTTCCCATAATGTACTAAATAATAACCACCATGTTTTCAACTGTTTGACTGTATTGCGGCTGCTTGTTGCAGAGAACGGATCCAAAAAAATAAATGCTTGTAACAATATAAAATATATCTTATAAATATAGGTTTATTACATCGTCCTGAAGATGGCTCTCAAGTAATACACAAGAAACACACAATAAGTTAAAATATGTAGCAATTGACATACTTTTTTTTAAATTTTATTTAATTATTATAATTTATTTAAAAGACGCCGAGTGTGACTTGATTTTTTATTATTGTATTTAGGATATCCTAAATGCAACAAAATGCTACGTGTATATAAATTTGAGAAGCCAAGCGGAGCCAAAAATTGACCATGTCTTTTGACGAGCAAAAAAGAGGTCAAAATCATATATTGACCTTGTTACCCCTTTTTTGCGGACTGCAGTCCATCTAATTCTCCTACGCCGTCTATCGTTTCGGAGACTATTTCGGTTATTCTTGGCCATGTATCGCCAAAATTTTATTTGACTTTGGATGCTTATATATGTAGCTAGGTACTATGTAGCCCATGTTATTAACCTAGAAATGACAAAATGACGCCGTCATGTATAAATACGCTTTTTAATTGACTAAACAAGATTGCTTTTCTTTTGTTAACGATTAATGTGTCACTGACTCCGCATTGTACCTTCTATACCTACGTATTTCTAACAAAACTCGAAAACTTACCCAAACTATAAGCATTATCTTCCAATGATCATAAATTTTCTTTCTTGCAATGTATATCAATAAACAGGAAGGAAATAAAATAGATTTAGTAAAGATTTTATTTAAACTTAAAATAGAAAAAGTTGAACCGGTCCGCAAAATTAGCACGTACGTGTCAAACAGTGATTCGACACGGTGCAAATCGATGTATATTGTTCAGTATGTAGTGATAATTTTAAGGCGTGTATAAGTATCTTGAAAAACGTATATAAGAAACACTTTGACTTTTAAAAATTTCAAAATTTTAAAAGCCAAGTAGTGCTACTCACATCTGTGTATTCTTGATAATATAATATCTGCTGGGTGGAAATGAATTAAGAGCTATGGCTGCCTGTCCGTCGGAGCGGAGCAAAGCAGCGAAGCAGACAAACGACAAATTAACCAATACGATTGCACAAAATTTCTGCTCCTCTTTAGTGGACAGGGAGAAGTTTCGTACAAAACCGGTAAGCGGAGCGGGGAAGCGAGTGACCCGCATACTAAAAAACACATCGCCAACTCTGCTCCGCATTAGTTTCTAGCTCCACTCCGCATTAGTTTCTAGAGGAGATTATAAACAACTCCTTACCAAATAATAACAGTTAAATTTCAAATACATATTAACGGTAGGATAGGTAGATGTATATGTACTTATACATAAATATATTTTAAACAATTAAAAAAAGTAGAAGGCTTTTTTTTCATAAAATCGTCAATTGTTAATTAACGAACAGCTCTACCGCATTTTAAGCGGCAATGCGTTTTGAGCACGGCGGTGGCAGCGAGCAATAATATATCTTTCGCGCCAACGTTTGGATAATTGAGGGTTCGATTAATCGAGGTTCTTCTGTAAGTACTTACTAAAATAATTCAGAAAGCAGTTATTAAAAAAGGCATGTTTGTCCATTTATTTGGCATGCACTTCAGCTCAAACGACTTGACGGATTGTGCCATAAGCTATATTTTTATACTTTTATTTTCATAACAATATGCGTATCAAGTAAACATATAAATCTACGTATATACTTCATAATACTTTTTTGTTCCTATTATGAGGCATATTCATAAAACGCATTAAATGAAATAGATATTATTCCAAAACCGAAAAGATTGAGTCAAGCAGTCGGGTGTTTTGTTACTGTGAAAAATGATACCCTATATTTTTCTTTTGTCTTTGGGTACTAAGAATATAGTATTACGAACTCACAAACACTCAAACCTAGACCAAAAATCTATCATCATGAGCAAATCGTCGAAATCCGAACCCAGTGTTCTCAGACCGGTATGTTGTGATACTAAGTAATATACCAATATCACGATATACTATAATATTACTCAATCATTATAAATACACAAGTAATCTCACGATTAAAATATATTTACGTCGGTAAACGACGATGAATGATGATTAAGTTATGCGATGTGCCATCGCAAGTTACAAACCAATTAATTTTAAGGAAAACTACTGAGATAAACACGAAGATGAGAAGGTAAGCAAGATCTGTCGACGTTCCATGTTATTTGTGGTTTATAAAAATGTAATAATCTGTTCTTCATAAAGATCTGTCGAGGTTCCACGTTATTTGTGGTTACAAAAATGTAAAATCTATAGGTACTTCACGAAACTTCGCTTTTGTGAATTTACCTGGGCAAAACCATGACGCGTTCGCGGTTTTGCCCATGTTTGCTTTTTCCTAGACTAATTTCCGAGGCATCGGTACAATATACCATTTCCTATAAAGTTCGAGAAATTTTACATCTTTAGCCGCTTTAGCCATTTCCAAAATTAAGATCATACGTACAATATGAAATAACATAAGTACATTAACATGCAAACATTACAAGCAGCTGGAGTAATAAAACATTATTGTTATTTCAATCGTAATAGTCCATACGTAGTATACGATAATTTCAATCGTACCTATACTATAGGCGCCGATTTCACCTGCATTTAAAAAATATTAATAATGAGATAACTTTTGATGGAGTAGACGAAGAGAACGACAGAGAAACCCAAGGCAAACTGTTAAAACAAAATAAACAGTATAAATATAAGTTGAATCCTTTAAATTGTAGTATTTTGTATGAAAAATAGATATATCTATTATTACTTCTTCTTAAATCTTTTTTTTACAAATATTTGCAATCTATAGACAAGGGGAACTTCACTTTTAATTATACATATATTTATATCCAATGCATCGCGCTCGCGCCTATGGTATAAAAATCACCTTTAGGTACTTGACTTCACAAGTGTTATGTTTATTTATTAACAATCAGTAGGTAATTTAAGCTAGGTATGTACTTACATTACGTGAAAAAAAACTCGCAAACTAAGCGGTAGTTTTTTTAGCAATGAGATTTAATGTTCATGGATGACGCAAAACAGGTTTATAAAGAATACCATTTAATCTTAGAATGGACAGAGATGCCTCAGTCCGCTAAATTAGTATGTACGTGCCACACGGTGATACGATACGTTGCAAGTCATTGTAAATAGAGGTGTAGATAAACAATGCGGTCAAAACTTTTTGTGTTTTTGTTGGTTATAACGATATATAATTGCAATGGACAGCTTCCTATTCTCGGTGAAATAATATCTTCTGCGCGTGATCGTGTACATTCTACAGTTGAAGGAGTTGCGGGTGCAGTTCTCGGTGGATTTAACTTGAACCTCGGTGGACATCTCGGCTTCAATAAACACCAACGTCCACATCATGTTCCCCCAAAAAGGCCGGAGGAAACAATTATTGTAGTTGTCGAAGAGGGCAATGAAAATGATTATAACAGGCCACCAAATAATAATAACTACAGACCAAAACATCCACCTAACGGACCTCATCACCGTCCACGGCCAGGACATAACAACCAAAATCACGGAAATTATAATCAGAATGAGAATGAATATCAACAAAATCCAAACAACCAAGGAAACGGGCCTAACAATTACGGAAATAATAATCCAAATAGACCCCCTTTTAATCAAAATAATCATTACAACAATAATGGCTATGGTGATAATCAGCTTAATCAAAATAATCCTACTCGACCCGTAGAAGGTGAAAAACAACACAATCAGAATCCTTATAACAATGAGAACTTTAATCAGAATCCTTATAATAATGGAAACCTTAATAAGAATCCTTATAATAATGAGAACCTTAATCAGAATCCTTATAATAATGGAAACCCTAATAAGAATCCTCATAATAATGAGAACTTTAATCAGAATCCTTATAATAATGGAAACCCTAATAAGAATCCTTATAATAATGAGAACCTTAATCAGAATCCTTATAATAATGGAAACCCTAATAAGAATCCTTATAATAATGGAAACAATAATGGGAATACAGAATTTAATAATTATCCTTCAACGGATTCTATTAAAACTACGGTATCAACAGAACCTAGTCCTTCACCTAATAACGATGAGAAGCATAAAGTTACAGATAAACCATCAGATGATTTACCTTTGTTTGTACCCCTGAATCCTAACGAGTACATCTACGGTGGAGACAAAATAAACATAACAGCACCAAAAAGAGAAACAGAAAAAACTAAGCAAGCAGAAGAAGATGACGAAGACTTTCCAATTGACATAAGGTTTAAAAATGAATAACTCATTGTACCTATTATAATTCTGATAAGATGAAATTGTATTATTTTTACCCAACTCCGAAAAATGTTATCAATTCGTCTGTATTGTTTTAATTTTTATGCATTCTTCCGCTGTTACAACTGTACTAACTTACCTCCTGATTTCAATTCCAATGCAAAATTTTACTAAAATCTTAATATATATAAATTACGTATCACATTGTTTGTCCGGGCTTCTTAACTATTGAACCGATTTCAATAAAATTTTCACACCGTATGTATTTAATCCAACTTAAAAGATAGGATACTTTTACTTTTACCTTTACTTTTACTTATAATAACAAGATACAGATAATAATGTTGTGTTACTTTTAATAAAGCACTTTTATTTACTTTCAATTGCTAATATTATATATATTTACGTTATAAGTCTAAATCAAAAGTAATATACATATCTACACCGGTCACACCTAAATGCACTATGAATGAAAATAGTTTTGTTTTGGAATCATAGATTAAGTACTTTGCCTTTTGATACCTTTGACAAGAAATCCTTGTACGGCACTGAGTTGAGTGTAAAAAGCCTGCATAATATTGTACTGGTAACTTGAACCTGAGAACATTCAGCACTATAATAGTATGTGTTATGTGTATTTAAAAAAACTCATCTTTCTTTCTGGTATAGCGGAGAAATCCGGATAAGAACAACGCTTATATACATTTCCATAGATATTTTTAAATATACATACCTACATTAGGGACATGTACTTTAGAAGCCCATGTTTATTCATTGTGAGTTGCAATGACATAATTAGGCTTCAATGAATATATACAAAAGTACACAACATGATATATCCTTCCCGGCAATAATTCCTGAAACTTACTCTATTATTTATGGCATAATGCTAATAGGAAGAAATAATACACACCTTTAAATACATCAAAAATAGTCAGAAATAATTTTTTTACGAGTGCGAAATGGGCGGAAGTGGCAAGTGGAAGTAAAAATCACTAAACTTATGGACTTGCTAAGCAACATATATTTAAATAATATCTATACCTAGGTACTGATGTTATTTAACCTAAACTACCTGATAAAAACAGTCAGTAGTATATACTAGTGATGTGCCGAAGATCCGTAGCTGCGCATATCCGAGGCATGAGAAAGATCCGCTACTTTTTGGACGGATCTCAAACGGATCTTTTATACCTATTATTAAATTCATATTTATAAATTATTTATAGCAATATTCTAAATGTACATGGGCCATGAAATAGTACTAAAATCCATCTTGTTTATTAATATCACATATTTAGCTCATATTACAAAAATCCTTAACATTATATGTTAGCGCATTTAATGACAGTGTACTTTACAACTATAGGGAAAAATGTAAATAATTATTGTTTTAAGGAAACGTAAT
>DWLI01004502.1:0-10803 GCA_018249915.1 Cecropterus dorantes dorantes
GTACATAGTGATTCTGTAAATAAATTATCTGAATGTTAATACCAAGGGTAGGATAAGGGTGTAGCTTACTACTTTTTAAAATCTTTTCTAACTTTTTATACTGCCATATAAAGTACCTACCTAATAATTCATTGACGTTGTAGCGTCCTCCTACAACTTTGCTATTTACCCTTGAACGCCGACTAGTACCCACCAACATAAAGTATGAAAGTAATAACAATTTGCAAAGCATAACGAGGAAAATCCTAGGAAATGTTTATCATTATCATTAAAGTACACTATTTCTTAATTATTATTTTATGAAGCGAAGTTTCTTTGGAATCGTTGTGATTTGAAATTCGATGAAACGAAAATGTTTTACGGAAGTAGTTGTCTGCGGTACACGTAGATGGTGCTGTACTCCTTACTGAATTACGCCAACGATTTTACTTCGTAGCTTGTATAGGATTTTAATTCATATTTTTATTTAATTTATATCATTTTTAATTATTATATTCATTAATTTTGGAATAAGAATAATAAGATTGCAAATGGTCCAGTGCACTCGATAACTACTTATAACATTCATCCGTATTATGTAATGCAAATAAAATCTCAGCTGTCTGCTTCACGTGTTCCGTTAGATAAGTAAGGTTTATAAATCGCACCATTATATTCATTACTTATTACATTATATACTACACTTTTATATTATCACAATAATGCGTTATTACCGACTATCATATTCACACAAATCACACGGAATAAGGAAGTGTTATTTCCTTACTCCGTGATTGTTGATTGTATTAATAATTTAAGTATTTAAACCTCTTTAAGGAAATTGAGAGGAGTATCTTCCAAATTTTAATTTTTATATATGATTTTGCTATGCGGTTAGTATTTGAAATAAATTGGGTGGATGTAATAACCTTTAGATACTTAATGGATAAAATGAAACAAATAGCAAATGACTATAAATAAATTTATTCGGATAGTTTGCTTAAAGAAAGGTACAAGGATCAGGTGGACGTTTTCTTGCCGAGTTGTTGTGCATCCTCCATGGTGTCGGGCAGCTTAGTGCCGAGCGTCTCCGGCGTCAGGAAGATCAGAAGCCCAGAGAGCAGCGCGAAGCTACCGAACAGGACAGACGGAAAACTCTCCCAAATTGTTAGCGCCTGGAAGAAACAGCAATTACAATGGATTAAAACATAAATTGGATTGACGCAAATAATAAAGCAGATAATACTTTTATAGTTAGAACGAGAAATGGCTTCTAGAAGCATTATACATGAGGCTCAGGGAGTTTTTAAAAGATTCTATGTCATAATTTTGACAACTAAAACTCTTATCATTTATGTTACACTGGGCAAGGATCTATTCTTGCAAATGAAAGAAGCCTGAAAAATGCTCCAACATGCTGCTACAGGCGGAAATTAAGATAGATTTAACTTACAAGTGCTGGTGTTAATGGAGCTGTGATGGATCCCAGTCGACCAATCATGGAGGAGAATGCGAGTAGGTTGTGACGGTACTTGGTGGGGTACAGCTCCGCCGTATACACGTATATCGACGTCATGACCATCGCGATACAGAACTTGCCAACCAGGTACACTGCCAAAGCCACACCGTCGTTACCTAAAATAATATGAATAACTTATTAAACCGTAAATAAAGAAAAGTAAAATTAATGACATTATTTATTGATGGAATTAAATAACTCTTTTATTCCAAACAGAAATTCCATTAGAAACGGAAAAGAGTGAGAGACGATAGTTGAATTATAATACTCACCTTCAGGTAAAAATGCAAATGTAAACTGACAAGCTGCGCAAATCCAGTACCCTCCAATAAGGACTGGCTTCCTACCAATCCGATCCAACAGAAGGACGGCGGTCCAGAAACCAGGGATCTCGACTGCCGCCACCGCCACATAGTTCAGGTACTGGTTACCGGATAGGTTCACCGCGTTGATGTTCATCCCGTAGTACACCAGAGTGTTGGTAATCCACCAAACTGGAGATACTATACACCTAAGGAGCACCATCTTTGATCTTATTACAAGTATTGGAAGCCAGGGCTCTTTTACTTTCTCTTTATGCTTTTCAGCCTCAGCCGTCTCTCGTAAGGCTTGAAGTGATTTCTCTGACAATTCCTTCCCATTTCTCTTTGCCGCTTTCTTAAGAATCTCCTCAGACTCTGCATAGCGTCCTTTACTCATTAGCCACCTGACCGATTCAGATAAAATCCAGAAGTAGGACACGACAAGTAATTGCGGTGCGTATAGAACCTGAGTTAGGGTCCGCCAATGCTGAACACCCCAAGCGATGAAACCTAATAGCACTTGGCCAACAGCAAACATTGTTGATATAGTGGCTCCTGCAGCCACTCTGTACTTGGGGCCCACCAGCTCCATAACTGAAAATATATGAATTTATTTCTTTTATTTGTCTATCAAATTTATTTTGTTCTTTTTGCGTTTACAATAAAACAATTTCCACCAATGGGCGGATTACTTCTTGAGTTAAATATTTAAGTACTAGCATAGAAATTTAATATACCTAAAATATAACATGATGAGAAGGCACCAGCACCGACTGACGATTCTAAAACTTCGAGAGCAAGGAACCATTCGTAGGAATTAACAAACGATCTCACGAGACCGATCCAGCCAGTGTTGAAAGCGTTGAGAGTGAGCGCCACGCGACGGCCCCAGCGATCTGAGATGAAGCCAGTGATGGGCAGCACCAAGAGAGTGCCAATAGTACGAATGGAGCCAATGAGAGAACGACGCCACTCATCGCAGGCAAGGTCAAACTGAAAGCAGAAAAAACTTCAATATAAGTATCGAAATTATTATTCAAAGATGGATGTTTTTTAGACTTCGCTGCAATAATAATAAATATTGATAACACGATTAATTTGATAAGGGGTACAACAAAACAATTAGCATTTTTATGTTCGATTAAATAATGTTTTATCGAAATGCTAATTAACTTTTGATAAGAGACCTCCTCGCGTGCTTCCTGCAGCTTAACAGCTCTGGCGCAGGCTTATCGTAACCTTTAGCATTGCCATCTTTGGATAGGTGACCGCAAGAAGTAGTACAAGAGCTAATATCAAATAGTCAAACTTATTTATACCTACAAATAACGTTTAAGCCTAATATTATGGTATCTCTAGACATTAATAGTAATTACGTCATTAGAAATATTTATGGGTCTGAAGGTCTGTAGAGATAAGCATGAATAGTCCTATTTAGGCTTGTTTAGTGTAGGTTACTTCAGATTTTAGGTTTATATAGCTAAAGTAGTCATGTAACATTAGGCTGCACATAAATATACGATAATTGAAATGAAAAAATGTCAAAACTTTCCTTACTGGAAGTATAACTTACATCATACACGACCGTGAGGGAATTCTGATAAACGTAACTTTCGCAGGGCTCAGTGCGGGAGCTGTCGAACCAGGCGGCAGGACAGACCCCGGTAACGTCTGAACCCTGGCTGCTGTTACTGAACCTCTCGCATTGCTCAAAGGTGTCAAGGCTGGTGCCCGGAATGGCATTCAGAACCCAGGGTGGAGCGAACTCTGCATCAGGACCGTCGCATTGTGGGATTCGACATCTGTGAATTTAATTTAGATTGTTATGAATACTACCGATTTCCTACAAATTCCTTTTATTAATATCATAATAAATATGATTCTCTTTTTGATTTAATTTGCTGGGTACTAATTTTTTTATCATCAAAATTATCATCATTAGATTCTTCAAGGCATTTCTGTCACATTGTCCGATCAAGTGTGGGAGACTGATTTAAATGAACTTGGTTAACATTGCATATTCATGGCATAAGCCCATAGAGTTGCTCTAACGAAAGAGTGTCAGGATGATTACAGATGAAAAAGGCAAAAAACAGAGGACTAACATAAGAATGGAACACCAATTAAATTATATCAACACATGTTCTTCATCTAATTCTTTGATGTTCCAGATTATACCCTATCTCTAGTTTTATAATAGACGTAAGTACAATATATATTCTGTTACATTACCTGGAAGGTATTCTTCCGACAGTGAAGATGTATTCCCCTGAAGCAAACGCGGAGAAGATAACAGGCAAGGCAGCCAGCAATAATGTGATGAGCTGATAACGGCCGAACTGCCCCACGTCTTGAATCAGGATAGTATCCAATTCCACCTTCTTGTCATCGTTATCACCTTTCTCCGCACTCCCCATTGTTAGTCCTTAATTATTCCCAAAATTATCAGCACCTCTTCAACATATGTTAAGTGTTAACGACCGCTTCCTAAGTAAACACCAGTTTTAGCATTAACTTCGCATATTCGCGGTAATCTTTATAACTTCAGATAAACATTATATGATACCATATTTAAATACATCGTATTAGATGGATGTAGATATACACGCTTATCTTTGATCGGTATTATAACTCTACTAAGCTTTGCTCGCGGCTCGGTGCGTGCGGTGGTCGGTCGGGCAACATCCAACACTGTATTGAATAAAAGTGATCAACCGTCACTTATTTTATACAGTAACTACTATTCAAACAAAAAATAACTTTCTATATGATTTGCGTAAAGAGTTGAAAAAGTTTTTATCCCTTTTCTTGGAAAGCCTATGAAAAAATATTAAGAAATGTATAACATTAAAGACAACAATTTAATATGTAGCGAATTTAAACAATTCTATAAAAATATACTTCGAGCGCAGGAAGGATGGGCTTAAATTTAGCCTTAGGAAAATATTATGTTTCAGTTTCAGTCATATATACATTTATTAAACAATATCAGGGGTATTCTATTAAATCAAAGCAACATCATTTAGTGACAGGACCATTTAAAATTGACCTCTTTAATAAAAAAAAAATCATGACAGGGTATTTTGACTGGTATAATTATCTCGGCTCCCGGCTACCGGCAGTTTTAAGATTAATTTTTAAAAACAAAGACTTTGTACAACTGTTTTACGTAATAAACTATTAAGCAGACACGCAAAAGCTTTTTAGTAATATAAATACGATTAGATAGATTTATCTTATCTACCGTTTCGTTAATTAGGACGTTTACAACGTTCAATGTTATCTGAATTAATCAATAGATTTAATACTAGCAAGGTAAGGCCATAATCAATTTCCTCACGTGTATGGTCCATTTCATTCTCTCAACTTACTTATGTTAATTCTTAATATTATCATGATCATAGCTTACACACAATTACAACACAAAACACTTAAACAATACCGTGAAAAGTATAAACACACTGTAGTCTAAACGTCCGTATTAATATTACTTAAATGCGAATTCCATGACGAATTTTACATATTTCTTCTTTACTAAAATTCATAAATCTTAGCCCAGGACAGGTATCAACATATTTTTTATCCCCTGTCATATTCCTATGTAAGCTAAAATGTCAACATGACGTTTGTTTAAATGAAGCTTTCCGTCCTAAAAATAATACTAAGGGTAGTTTTTAAAATGCTACATCAATAGTCATTATCCGAGTTGTCCCGCGGCTTGATGATGCCGAGGCGCGTGGCGACCGCCGCCACGTTGGCGCGCACCTCCTCCTGCACCAGGTTGAAGGACATGGCCAGCAGCGCGATGCCGAATAGCAGGTACAGCGAGCACAGCGCTATGGAGTGCACGGCGTCCGCGGCAGCACCACTTTGACCCTGGAACGTAATGCTTTTGAGGATTGAAGAAGATTAAAGGCAGAGTGAGAACCGCAGTTAGCGAGAGACAGCGAGGATTCAACGTCCGTGTAATGTAGGACTTAAATGACACTTCTTGATCTCTTTCCGTTAATTTTGCCGTAGGAGACTACGACGGTACTGTTGGCAAAAACTCTCTTTAGAGGTAGCTCGTGCAGTAGTGGACCTAAAAAAGCGTATAGATGGTTGGGTGAATGTTTTTGCCTAATATTATGGCGGAATTATACGTTTTAAAATGACAATTATATCATTTTGCTTAAAGTAGACATTACTCTATAGATATCTTACGTTGGGGTGAAATTTGAAAGAAAACTTATCCTAAAATTTGCATACCTATTCAAAGATAACATGTAAATTATAAGCTCCATATTCGCGGTTTCCGCATTTGCGTTTTCAGTATTCGCGGGTTAAAAAAATATTAACATAATATCAAACAGTATAAATTGCTATCGTCGACTGAGCCTTTTTATGAAGTGCCAATATAAAATATCAATAGGTGAAGTACCTATGTCAATGTGCTAGTCATTACCTCAGTAGCTAATCTCAGTTTCTCGACTAAGTTCCTTTAATTTATCTATTGTATAAGATACGGTGGTCACGGGTAAAACTCTTTGAGGATCGACTGCGGCAGATTTTAGACCACATACTCGTATGTCCATCTTAAAATACCAGTGCAATGCTTACGTATTGTAGTATAACGGGAGTTGTAAGATACTATGAGAGGGATGCCTACTTGTCCTCAGGAGCGGCATTGGAATTAACCACAAATGTAACCATAAATAATCAATTTCAGGTCAATAACAGATGTTCTGGGCACGAAACTTCGCAAAATAAAGAAAAAAATATGTACACATTCGGATATAATCTACGACGACAGAGATAATGCCTAAGTCACCTAAGTTTTGGTTTATTAATTAGAATCGGCACCCCTACGAACACTATAAAAATATTTTCTCACGTTTCTGGACATGAGTAAAATATATAATCTGACCTGAGCAGGAACGAAGTCACCGAAGCCAATTGTCGTGAGGGTAATGAAGCAAAAGTATGCCGCGTCCAGGTAGGCCCAGCCCTCCCATCGCTTAAAGAGGAACGTGCCCGCCACGATGTAGGAGGCCACGAGGAATACGCACAGCCAGATCGGGACCGGCTTTATCTACAAACAAATTAAAAGAAACTTTATGAATAGACTGACAACATAATTATAAGATTTATTCACTTATTTGTTCGTCCATTTATGAAGAAAAGGTATTTTATGGCCTCTTTGTCTTTCTTACATGTAATATCTGAATTGTATTTCACAAGAAAATACGATTTAGGTGGTTTTGTATTTTATCGTTAAGAAACATTTGGCACAGTCTGATTAACGAAGATAATTTCCCCATTACTTTATACTTACTTCTTCCTTAGCTTGAGATTGCACTGGCACTGGGTATATATCTGATTGACGTGAACCCCATGCTGGAAAAAACAAATTCATGAATTATGTTAGCGCAATACAATTGTGTAAAATATAAAAAATATCATCGTATTTAATATTTCTAGAATATCAGGCATCGTATTTAATAGTTTTGATAGAATATCAGGCATTACAACTCAGTCCACAATGAAAACTTATCTAATTAAGATAGATATAGTTAGCTACAATGATCAACTTAATTACCTGGCAAGCGATTCCGCCGGATGGGTCCTACTTCGTCGCTCCAGTCCTCTCTTTCTGGAGAAGGTGACTGTGTGAAAAAAATATCGAAAAATTTTAATGAATATATAAATATAAATACAATGCAACAATAGATGCGACAGACTGAAAAACTTCAACTTTTGGTCAAATTAACTTACATATCGATATGGTGACCTAGCGCTATCATCAACGGTATACAGTCTACGCAACCTCTTCCGCCGACCTCCTTCTAAATCCCGTTCTTCCTCAACCCAGTCGTCTCTTTTCTCATAATCGTAGACGGCGCTACGAGCTCGACGATTCCGTCGTCTCTCACCAAAGTCTTCTATATCCCTTTCGTAATACTCTGATCTACCGCGGTCATGCCTAAAACATAGTAAAAAGCAGTAAATCATCAACTTTCATTGTGTTTACCATTCATAACTATATATCATTCTATATTACAAGTAATGCACTAATAATTTTACCTTCTATCAATTCTGCGGTTTCGGGGAATGTCAAATTCAAAATCGTCATCTTCTGGGTCATATCCTCGATCCCTGTAAGCATAATCTCTATCGTCCCTTTCTCTTCGTCGTCTTTCTCTTTCTTCCAAAGCCTTCCTTTCCTTGTAGTTTTCATAGTCAACGTCATATAGATCGTGCATTTCAAATCCTTCCTTCCCTTCGTCTAATTCATAGTGTCTCTGGTCATCAAAGTCCCGTCTAGGCCCATAATCGGGCTTCAGCTTGGACGGCCTCGGCAAAGACTTACTTCGCAACTCTGGTTTGGGTGCAATTTTCAATTTATAGTCTTCTAAATCTTTCAAAGCTGCCTGCAAATCTTGAAGTGGTAATGACACCTTAGGAACTTCTTCTACGGAAGAAAAAAAATCAATTATTTACAATGAACCGGCCACCGATATTTTTTATCTTAAGCTTTCATCTTCGGTGTAACTTACCATCTTCCTCCTCATACGTGTCTCTACCATATTTTTCGTAACGAACCGGTGATCGGTCATCCCGATCAAAATCTCGGGTGCCTGAAAACATGGTTTAATTTTATGAATCGTTTTTTTGGTATCACCCTCAAATAGACTACTGTTCAAATATTCACAGAGTTATATCGAAAGACATCGGGATAATATTAACACCACGGTACAGGCCCTACTGTAAGGCTATAATTGGCACTAAGCTATAAGATCTGATGTCATGCAACCGAAATTTTCATATTGGAATAAAATAACGTTGTTTTGCAGTAGAATTAATAGTTCAGATCAGTACTGATACCATGAGGACGAGCGTGCAAGGGCGGTTGCGAGCGCGTGCGCGGGGGCGGCGCGGCGGCCGGGGGCGGGGGACGCGGCCGCCGCGGTCGGGCGCTGTTGTATCCACTGTCTCGGTATCTACACACAAATGCATCTTAGAAAACACTATCATTATATATGAAATAATGTATGTGATGGTAAGTGCCATATACTATCACTATCATCCATGCATGTGTATAATCAATTCCAATTAGGATTAATGTTCTACCTGAGGGGGTTAAAATTAAATGCATCGTAGGTATAAGTGTCTTCAATTTACCACACTCTTTAAACCAGCGTTTAAAACTGTTATTAGACGGAAAATAGATGTCGCGGTGGTGCTATGGGACTCCAAGAACATAGAGTTCTTACCAGATTTGAATATATGAATAAAGTATCACTAGGAATAAACTTATGAACTCTAAAAAAATAATTGATAATAAAGTAGTAAAATAAATGATGATAATTATGTATGATAGACATTACCTACAGTCGGTGTCGGAGTGGGCGCGCTCTAGCGGCCGGCGGCGGCGCGTGGAGGCGCGCGTGCTGCCCGCACGCATGGAACGCCTGTACCATGTTACATTACTATTGCAACTGTTTACACGTAATACAATTCTCTAGTATAGTTATTTGTCGAAGAGCCCAATGCATGTTGAGCACGATCAAAAGATGAATAGAAACCATTACTTAAGGGCCATAAACATTCAATTCTAGCGTCAATGTACGTGTCTTATCTTATAAGGCCAAAAAATGTTAGTTTTTGGCCTTATATGATATTGGCTTTGTTGAAATTTGTCAAAATTCACTTGGTACTGACGCTTGCAGCGCCTTGCTGCGAATGTTTTATGCAGCGATTGGTTGAGTTCTTGCTACGCAATTTCAATACTGAATATACGTTAAGTCCCGGCGGTCTTGATTATTATCATTGCGGTTAATAAACCTTGTTTTATTTATTTATTAAACAGATACACCACTGGATTACCATTAGACATTGTTAATTACATTACATTTAAGTATTGTTTAAAATGATTCGCCTTTAAAGGTATATAAAACATTCACAAAAATAGTACTTTTCCGTACAGTATGATATTTTCGGACTTATTGGCAGTAGCCAATAAGTCCGAAAATATCATCAATAGCCAATAACTCTGAGTCCGGTGCAGTAACACCCCATCTCCCCTTTTATGATTTAGCATCACACAACAGTGGGACATAAAATTGTCAAAACCAATTAATAAAAGACACAAACCTGGCATGTCGATGACTCTGCTTGGGCGGGCGCGTGCATACGTAGCAACATACGCGCCAATACAAAAACCTGTATAAAATCATAAAGTGTGTTAAAAATCAAACAACCAAGAATATACAAACGTTTAAGTGATATACGTCATTAATTAATTAACAAACAAACTTAATTATTAAACAAATAGAAATGTTGCCGCCTATTGCTGCAAATTGATGTAATTACTTCTTAAATCATACATATCAAGGGCTAACGGTCCATTTCAGTCTAAACAGATGATACATATATTATATTATTAAGGCAGGAAATTTGTTACCTTAATATAAAAATAATAATAACTATTTATTGCATTGTATATAAAATTTATACAATTCATATAATTCTGGAAATTATTTTTTTTATTAAATTATTAAAACGTCAAACTATTTTCTAGTTTGAGTACATTTAAACACAAACTATGTGTTTACTGCTTTTTGTCAGACACTATTTCATTATTTGCACAAACATTTTTATGTATACCTGAAGGACGAAGCCATGACGTCTCCGATGTTTGAGAGGCAGAGCAGCATCAGTGGGATGCCGAGGATGGCGTAGAAGATGGTCACCACCTTGCCCGTTTGGGTCTTTGGGGCGATGTGACCGTACCCTGAACATTTGTAAGCTAAATTTACGACCTGATGCTAAATAGCAACTACCCTCTACAAACAACTGTAACCGATGTCTATATTTATATAAACATATACAAAAAATAGTTTCTTTTTTCTTTTTTGTAGTTCACAATCTTTAGTGTTATCCATATGAATAAACGTTGATCGATGAAATTCTAACACTGGAAGCACTATTACCTACCTAACATAAAACATACATATATCGAAA
>DWLI01004503.1:0-10802 GCA_018249915.1 Cecropterus dorantes dorantes
ATTTATTAAAATTCACATTTCATTGAAATCAATATTTCACAAAAAATCATTATTGCTATTTTTTTGTCATCAGTACTGGCGAGCTTGCGAGTGACGTCACGTTTGACACTCGTCTAGTTAGCTTGGTCGACTTATACAACATTTAAGATTGAGTATGCCATTACATTGTTATACGTCCATATTTATTACCAAGTAGAAAATTTTAATAATGAAATAGTTAATGCTATGCAGTTTATGCAATTCAGCTTAAGTGCTAATAAATGCAATACTGTGGATGGGTCGATGTTTGTCATTCAATAACACTTGGACAGGTCACAGATTTGGATGAAAGCACAGAAATAGATTATAGCCTATGGTTTATAGTCTCGGAAAATTGTACGGTTCCCAGAATTGAACAAATGAGTGGCGTGGAACTAATCGCGAGAATAAACTTAATTTGTACCTACTACTAAAATTGTCAACTGGATATTTAATATTGAAAATGTAATATACAATGTTTTGTCCACAAAATTACACAGTTTTTACATAACTATTTCTCTCTTAGTTGATCAGTCGACCTGACGCCAGCTTACGCTACTGGCCACCCAATTGACAGAATACATTCGGCCCGCGGCTACAATAAACTTAAACCATACAATTTCCAAGTAAAAAATACAAATACAAGTTTATTCAACAAAATTTGTTGTCACGCAGGGTGGCACTTCGTTGCTTAGGTATTGTAATTTGCCAAATTTATTATATCCATCGCCACAATACCGGTATCATACCGAAACATCTGGACAACGCTGATTGCCCCTTGCATTTGATATTATACATAATCCACAGATAAATTTCTTTCGACGTACATATATAAATCCTTCTGTAAAATACCCTAACATTAAATAAATTAGAATCATCACGAGATCATAAAAGTCATTAAATTCATTCAATTTTATAATGAAGAAATTATCTTCGAGTATCGATAATCTGTGCTGAAAAGCATCTTCTGAGGTGAAGAGGAAGTTTAACACTGTAATTATATTAAAGCTGTATAATTCAGAAATTTTAATAATTTTCCTCTCCCGGAAATATTAAAGTTGATTCAATTTGTGAAATTTCATTAGAAGTTTTAACAAATATTTTAAAGATGTTTTACGTGGAAGTGTATTATTAGATCATTACCCTCTTTTCTCGTAAGTCTACGAAGAGGCAACTAAGAGACAAAATCCAGAAGATACAGCGTTTTCCCTTGAAATATCAATACCTACTGCGTTTACGAATACGCATACCGGGTGCGGCGACAATTGGTAAACTCACATGTGGAGAGGGCTATGTTCAGCTGTAAACTTGAAGTGCTGATGGTTGAACATAAAGCTTCAAAATATATAATTATTAAAGCTTCTAATTATGATTCGTATTAATAACTACATTCCTAACATCCCGTACTAACTGAATGTCATAATAATAGTATTTCTGTGGATTAAAGTAAATTACAGAAAGAAACGAATAAAAACAAAAAACCAGTTCGGAGTCACGCACGCAAAGATTTCATACTAATATACGATATATTTTTGTGTTAAGCATTTACAAAACGATTGTTATCATTAAATAATTTCAGGACTCATTGCCTAACATAAGCTTGCTGATTCTTATTAATGTAGTTGCTTAGTCTTGCTTAGTCTAGTTAATCTTTTAAGATCAAAAAATAAAAAAAAACGTTAACAAATCTCATGTATAGCCACTCCTGAATTTTAAACATTTTTTAAACCAATGACTTATTGGAAAATTTTTAATCTCCTATTACGACTAAAAGTTTTTAAATCTTGTTAAAATTGACTCATGAAAGTATAATCGATAGATGTTTTGTAATTTAACAATATAGTAGTACCAAATAAGCGTGTAGTCTTATTTTGTCAAAGATACGCTGCTCTCCCTGAGGACTAAGTTAAAATACCTCGCGTAACTTTCTGTCCCACACCTTACGAGTACCCTTCAAACACGATTATAGAAGCGCTACAGTGCTATTTGAGACATAAATAGGTGCCTCTGGAAAGCCTCTGAAATCAAACCACAAACCACCATCACTTTCAAAATCGTGTAGTAACTATGTTTCATATGAAGCTGTAATTTAAAGATTTATTAAACATAGAAACCAAACATTTACATCAATAAAAATAATGTCTTAATCAATAAAATCGTATAAATTGTATGAATTGCTACATGCTTCGTGGTGGAGCGATCAACGTACCGGTCTGACATACAAGGGATTCCAAGTTCGATTGTCGGTTAGACAGATACCTAACGCTAAAAGTGTAGAAAATGTTACGTATTATTGTCTACAATATGTATAATGTAAGGTTGTAAAATTGTCTGTTTCTTGAATTAAAAGTGTCGGGCGGCAAATACCCTCGTCATTAGTGTATCCGACAAGCGTCTTTGGCTAATTACTGAGGATTGATGGTACAGCGACTCGTACCGAATTTCACGTCTCACGCGTTTGTAGCCGGAGATGTAACCTTCTTCTTAAAGAAACTAGTTTGATATTATTTCAAAATTGTATGTACTTATTCGCCTATTAAGTGGAATATTTTAAGTCATTCATGTGAAGTCAAAATTATCCATAAAACTGTGTTGAAGCAATGTGGTGGATGATGGTCCATCCTCCCCTAAACCTGGAGAGAGGCCCATACCTCGTACAGGATTATAAAAAAGGCATGATGCGGGTGCCTGTACATCTTATGATTAAATATAAGATTTTAAACTTTATCTTTATCTTTTTTCAATGCTGAAAAGTTAATTTAGAAATAATATTTAGAATCAACGATTTTTTTTAATATCATTGTAATAGTAAAAACTACAGCGAATTAACACACACATATTTAGTTTAAATAATTAATAAATTATGATACTTACCTTTAATTGTGTTCTCCGCTGTTTCACCATGACTGTAGATGGTGAAATTTAAAATTAAATTTAAATTAAATTAAATTTTTTATTTAATTTAAAATTCACATTCTTCATTACATTTCACCATTTTCACTTTAGATGCAATGTAGGATACTCAATATCTTTGTTGAGAGCACTGATACCCGTAACTCAAGTTTAATCTTATAATAGGCATCAGAGTTCAATAAACCGTTATAACCAAAACATTGTAGGTAAAATAAACATTGTAGTAAAAGTTATTGTACATTATTTTGTTAAATAAAGATTATTATTATTATTACACAGGTCTCAATTATGGAAAGTAACAAAACATTTCATACTCATTTGGTTAATTTAATCTGACTGTGTATATTAAACCATTTCATGTATTTGCTACAAAAAATTGTACACATAAATGCAGCAAATCAAGTAAAATATATTTAAAATATTATACTATCTACGGTTACATAACAGCTATTTTCTAAGCTCATATGCATATTTGCACGATGTGTCTACGGAAAGTGGCTAAAGGACATGCAAATTCCATTAAGTCTAATCCACGTACGTACATCTAACAAGCCGCAGTAACATATAACTGAGTTAAATAGGTATTCTGCTTGGGGTCAGTAAATATCTATGACATATCTCTGGGGCGTTTGTGGAATACAAGTTTATCTTCTTTGGGGTTACGAAACCTAATAATATAGCATTAAAGTTTTATTTTATAATAAAGAAAAACAGTATACATGAAGATGGCCACTGCTGCCTCTATCCATTTGTAAACCCCTTATAAGATTGGAGTCCTACTTGAAGACTGAATTTGAAAGTCTCGTATAAGTATTACTTAAAACTTAATTTCTCCTACTTTATCCGGTAGGTAATATATAAACATGTTTTTTAGAAAAATATCATCAATTGTTGCTTCAGTATGGTATTTAAGATAACTTCATTTTATAAATTTACTACCTATGCCCACGTTTTTCTCGCGTTTAGGAAAATGTAACAAGATTTTCCAATATTTGTAATTTTATACCGTCAAACTTTAAAACTGTACCTTAAGAGATCTTACCATTATATTTCAACAATTCTAATGCTATAACATTTTTTTCGAAGTAGACTGATATCTACTGATGCTCAATTTACTTTGAATACAAACATAGTAAAATATATTTTAGTAAAAGTGTAAAATCCTGAAGGTTTATTTAAAATTATTCAGTGTAAAAAGTCAAAATTTTATCTACATTAAATACCAAAAGTATGCTTAACAAATATACATTTTTTATAAGAACGGCTACAATAGGATAACTATAATAATATTGTTCTCCCATAGGAAATAATAGGTAGTAAAATTATCTTAACTCTATGAAAAAATTAATTAAAGTTATAGCACGGGAACTGTACATTTATCCGAGATAAAAGTAGCATAAGTACTTTTATTGAGATCTGTTCAGCCGTTCTGGCATGATTAAATAAAAAAAACTCGCAGCGGTCATAGGGATTGTCGATAGAACTGAAAACTTATAACTTAGAGTTTAGTCTTAAAATTGTAAACGTAATAATATTTAAATTAAAATCATCATCGTAAAGCTACTTTTTCACGATTTTAAATACTCAAACAATACATACATTTAATAATAAAATATATTACGGGCTGTACAAGATTATGACAAAATATTAATATAATTTAAATAAAATAACAAATATACGTTTATATATCCTGACATACATATAGTATATGTAAACAAGTTTTACTTCAAAAACATTCTATTATCCGTCCATTCTCACAAAATGTTGCCCTTATATTATTAGTTTAAAACAAAATTCAACATTTACGATGGCATAAACACGTTGTAAGTAAAATTTATATAAATATAATATAGTAATTCTATGTTTTAATAGTGTTCCTGATGCTACGCACGTAGCAGCCTGTAGCACATCGTAGATGCGTAGACGATTACGCAGTGTCTTTACGACACATTATTACCCGAAAACGTCAGAAGGAGGGTAAGGTTTTTCGAGCGTATGTTTGTTTGTATGTCAATTTGCAGTTTTAACATGCTAAGTCATCAATTATTGTTTTAAATTTTAGAGTTCTCTTTAGTTTTTATATTTATACAACACTTTATCTTAAAGCTTAAAGCTAGAGATATTTATGCAAACCACTTTATTTCAGTTATCCTTTATGGTTATTGCGCGGCGTTAAGATGCTTTCAAGTGCTCTCTTCTCTAACAGCATTAACAACGTTTTTATCAACATTGTAACTATCTTCTAATATTTTACCTCAACGATTTTCAGTGTAAATTTGTGTACTGAGATGAAACTTATAGTAAAATTCACAACTAACTATGTATTAATAGTTTGATATTTCAGCTTTAGTTCCTCATTGATGAAATGGCTTTATGTGTATGTCGAAATAATTACATGTGGTCTGTTAGATATTGCACTAGATTCCGTCAATGTGTAATTAGTGCGAATGACTTCATTTCAGACATATTAGGTTGCACTTTCCCGCATGGTTTGTTCGTAATAAGTTTTAAAGTGTATATTTGACACACTAAGCCATTCTCTAATATACCACTAGAGAAAAGTCTTTAACTTATTAAGTTCGCTTATAAAATTAGTGATCCTATAAAAATAGATATAAAATATGAAAAGTCAATAGGAACATACTAAAAAATTGAGAATATACGACTCGACCATACGACCAAGCGTGTGGTCTTATGGTACTACTGCGACTGAATGCACAAAACCGGGTTCAATTCTTGGTCAACCATACATTTAAACATTTACTCGTATCCCGGA
Organism: Cecropterus dorantes dorantes; assembly: GCA_018249915.1. Taxonomy (NCBI): domain Eukaryota; kingdom Metazoa; phylum Arthropoda; class Insecta; order Lepidoptera; family Hesperiidae; genus Cecropterus; species Cecropterus dorantes. The sequence continues at coordinate 5,708 of DWLI01004503.1, forward strand.
TACGAATGTTTATTTGCTACACTTTGTGCGTGTATATTTTTTATAACAGAAGTAACCGTAGAAAGAAAATATTATGGTCGAAATATAGTATATGTAACATACTTTTACAACTCCATCTTCTTTAAAACTGCGATGATTTTTAAAAAGTTATCAATATTTTATAGTCATAAATCTTTCTCAATTGTAGCATAAATTATGTAAAAGTGGTAAACGTTACCAATTCTAAGGGGAAAATTCTGTGTCATCATATACCTTTTAAATAAATGAGAATAAATAAGGCTTTAGAGATTAACGACCATTTGATATATAGCAGGCATCTCCACCTGCGGTAACCGGTCAAAGTAGGTATGGAATAGATAGAAATGTAATTTGTGAAACAACACTGGTATTCTCTTTTTATAAATAATAATATTCTTTCCTTTTGAACGACGACCCGTGGCGGAGCGGTCACTATACCGGTCTGACACGCAATGGGTTCCGGGTTCGATCCCCAGCCAGACTGACATCTAAATGCGTTTAGATTCTATTCTGGGTGTTTGTGTTTTCGTCTTGATGTGTCCATGGTACTCACGATACAGGAAAAAATACAAATATGGGGCTATGAGTGTAGAAAGAGTTTTTTAGTTTATTATTAGGTAGTATTTTTTATAATATTAAATTAGCATGGTAACTGGGAACTGAAACGCCTTACCATAAGTTCACAATGCTGGGAAGCGATTACTGCCGTCCAAAGACATCAGTAACTTACATAAAACACAGACTCCTAAGAATAAAAATGGTCGTCTCAGTAGTAAATAAAACGACATTCACACTCTTAAACGAAACTCAAGAATTGCTTAGTACTGGTACTAGAATTTTTTAAAGAACCAGTCACTAGTCGTACCAGTTTGATGGTGGTATTTTATTTGAATATTATTACGGTAACTGTATTATTGTATTTTTACTGTAACTGTATTGTATCGAATTGAAATTATATCTGAGTTTTATCGTTACTACACCTGAGGACGAAGTTCAAACAACATGTACTTCCCTTTTTATGCTACTGTCTATTAGATTGAAAAACATAAGAAACTACATTTTAAACTCTGACGTTACGTATTCTCCTAATAAAAATATATATGTTACTGAAACCCATATATACATATTCATATTTTTCCCGTGGATTTACTAATTAAAGGACAAAATCCAGGAGATAGGCAACAAGACGCTTTTGCCTATATCCTGGACTTTTGTCCTGTTTATTATCAATACATACTGTGGTCATTAATAGGTTAGATGTAGTAACTATTCGAAAAAAAAGAAGCCTGAAGACTTCATGCCCCATTTCCAGCGTGTCCGATGGATGGATGCTCGTAGTATACATACATATAGCAACAGGTATACTTAAAAATTGTAGGTATATTTAAAAAGTGTAATATTTTGGTAGATTTCAATAAATTTTAATATTTGTACAATAATTAAATAATTTGATGTTCCGTAAGCCCTACTGAAAAGTTGGCGCTGTAAGTTTGAGAAGAAAAATTTGAACGAAAATTGTTGTGGATTTGTAACGTTAAAGCAGATAACGACGGGATAATTTTTATCTCGCAGATGCTCGCCGTAATTTATGTTTCTACATTTATACAATTGTTTTCATAAAAAACATTTCCTTAATTGCCCAAGTGCTAACAATTTATCGGGTAATTTATTAAACGAGGAGTAATTGTAAATATTTATCGAATACTTAGATATGGTAGTGAAACTTGTCGTAATGGTAGTGATTTAGGGTAAACATTTTAAAATAAAAAGAGAACGCAATATCTTATGGTTTCTACAAATTTATGTTTGTCAAAATTTTGAACTGCAATCTACACCTACCTAAGTTAAAAATTATGATATACTAGCTCATTCCCGCAGCTCCACCAGTTTTAATCAAGTTTCTCACGGTAATTAGTTTGCTACGAGTTAATCTAGGTATCAAATTATTGATGTGCCTAATTTCAGCGAAATCTGACCAGTACTTCTTACGATACGTTACAAACACACTAACATCCTCACAAAGTTTCACATTTATAATATAAGTAAGTTGTTGTTTTTTATGTACCAACTTACTATAAATGATAAAAGTAACTCTTAGGTGGTAGAAATCTGAGTGATAAATTATAATTGTAAGCCGTAACCATTGAAAAGCAACGGTTTCACGGTGATTTTAAAGTTGGTTTTCTTTCAACTTTAGAGTTCTTTTAAAAATCGAGTCCCATTTAAAATCGGGTGAATTGCATGCACGTTCGCTTTTTCGTTACAAAAACAAAAGCTCGCATTAGGGTTTAAGTCGTATTAGGAAGTAACCTCGCACCACGAAATGTGCACGAGGTTGACAGGCGATAGTAATTAAAACCTTTTCACTTACGGTCACACAATAGTGCTGAAAAACTTGTTTCGTTAGAGAAGTTCATTAAGAGCAGCGCGGCGAGCAGTCTGTGCAGTTCGCGCTTGACCTAATTAGTGCTGTGCCGCTGTCACTCTGCTGACGATTCTTTTGTAAGTTATTTTGTTTGCGAAATTATGTGGGCTACAACTTAGTCTGATACCGATATTAGTAATTGGATTCAGACATGACTCCGGTTTTGTTTTGATTTGATTTTATTGTTAATATTAGATTTTAAACGAATATTATAGCGGAATTGATACATTTTGATATATAACGGGTAACCACGATATGCGGCTTGTGATTTTTTGCCGATTTCGACCCAGTTACAAGGATCATGGTCACGGCAAAAATTTACGAAATTTTCGAAATATCGGCAAATTTAAATTCAAAAGCCTCATATTGTTAGTACCTATTTAAATATATTTATAAATATTATTTAATATATATAATTATTAAAAAAATAGATGGATTGCTAGCCCTTTCGCTAATTCTATGACAGAAAAGAAAAATCCCCGATTCACACGCTATAATCCGCATGTTATATTAGTATTTGTTAAATTAATAATAATGTTAGATTTTAGTTCTGGATTTGTACTTCCACAGCACTTAGGTCACGTGAAGTAGTAGTGTAGGATTTATTTTGTAATATTACTAAGTGAGCACCACTTGAGTGAAAGTTTATGTCGAGGTCTGTCGCGGTTGCTTGTATGTTAGCTCATTGTCGCTCGTGTGAAAGCACTCTTAGGGATGATTATACAGCCACAAGTGTACACTGTAATCGTTAAACAAATGAGCTTCGCATAAATAACATAACAAGACATTTTGTGGTTATATTAAAAATTTATAGTTATAATCTCTTCAGATTTATTGAAAGAAACTCTTCACCTATTTTTTTATTTTATGAATATATTTTTTAATTATAAGATTGATTGTACAATCAAATGAAATATCTGTAAAAAACATTACAATTAGTCGGTTTTAGTAACGTTTAATATCGTCTTAATTTTAAAGTAAAACAAAATTAGAATCGCTGTGATTTTAAACTACATGCAACGCAAATGCGTTACGATAAAGGAACACAGAAATATACTCGTATAGGACTAACTCGGCGAGAGAATGAGATAGAATTCATTATACAGTATAGGATATACAATCCTCAGTGTCCTCTTTCTGCGATGATGAGTAATGTATTAGTAATGATTTTTCCGTCAACCCATTATTGTGCCACTGCTGGCACAGACCTTCTCTCAGACTGAGAGAGTTTCAGGCCATAGTCCAGCGCGCTGGCCAAGTGAATTGGTAGACAGTAATGATTAGTAATTAGTAAAATATATTTTTATTATAAATAATATTATTTTTAATTTTAAGTTTCATTTCTTTAGTGTGTGAATTATTCAGATTCGCAGTTTATTTAACTTTAATTATATAGGTAAGACATTTAAATTCAGAGAAAGAATAAAACAATAACATTTCTGAGTGCTACAGTTTTAAGCATTGTTTCTTCCAACTCATCATGTCGTAAATAAAAGCTTTTTTCCCATTCAGCGTTTGTAGTTTAGCAGCCAAACAGTATTCCACATCCGGTAAGGTACTCGCACCCCTTTTCATTTGTCTAGCGATAGCTAGAAACGCGAAAAGGAAAATGAGACTTAAATTAGGCGTCTTTCTTCTTGCTACTTAGTGTTCTGTAATTTATTCACGAAAAATGTTGCAACGGTTTGCAAGACTATCAGGGAGCTTTATTGGTTTTACTTCCTGTGAGAATTCTTTGTAAAGAAAGCAGAACAACTAAAAGTTGAAATTTCTTATAGCGTTTAGCTGAATGTTGTAAAAAATATATTTGTAGTGTTTTTGTTTATTTTTAAAATTTAAATTTATATTGGTTATTATATTACAAGATGGTAGAATTCACACCTATTTTTATCGTATTGTAGGTTGTCTTGCATTTTGGTGGAAGGGTGGGCGTTGTCGATACATTCTCATTTGAGGTCTTGGAAGTGGCAACTCACCTGTGGTCAACTTCAAGTAGCATTCTTATCTTCTCTGGGGTTAATTACTGGTTTCTATGGAAGAGCAGTGACGTACTATCTGAAGAACTATATTCAATTGCTAGTTTATTTTATAATTAAAATATAAATGAATAAATAAGTAAGTATAATACGTCACATAATTCGATAACATCACAATGACAACCTCATTGTCACATATATTATGTAAATGTAGTAATAACATTTTATAGTAACTGTCAATTATCGAGGTATTAATCGTCTGTATACCTAATCTAAAGAGAGATTAATTTTCTTATTCCACGTAGCTCTAACTTTGCCTAACCAGTTTTAATGGACCTTACTAGTTGTATACAGTAAATCTTCATACAATGGTTGCATTGAAATTTAAACTACGACATGGTTTAGTCCTTTCGTGCTGAAAATATTATTATTTTGTAACAATATTATTCTCTTGGCTATTTGCTGTAAAGTTACTGAGCAAGTTTATTTTTACCTGATTGCGTTAGAAGGAGGGTAATTTATTTCGTGCGTATGTACATTTATATATTTATAATAATACCGCGTAAGTAATATTTAGTAACCTTTCAGGAGAGACAAAGACTATATATTTTGTCTGAAGAATTTCATACAAAATATACAGTTTTTTGTCTCTCTTCAAAAGTTACCAAATATCACT
>DWLI01004504.1:0-10801 GCA_018249915.1 Cecropterus dorantes dorantes
GGTAGCCCTAAGTCTAAAGCGCTCTATTTAATGGGTAATTTAAAGGTCGCGGTTACTAGCCGCGGCAAAACACGAACACGTTTGATCGATTGATATAATTATATGAGAACACCAAAACTAAGATTAAAATTCAAGTCTCTTAGTGACTTACGACAAAAACAGATTACTATTATACAATTATTATGTGTAGAAAGAATTAATTAATAAACATTAGTCGCCGACAGGTAACTCTAAAAATATAAACTATAAACTTCCGAACCTCCGAACGAAGGATGTACTAAAAATAGGGTTCAATAATATATAAGTAGTTTACTTTATTTTATTTATACCGAACGAGTAAAAATGTAGGAAAACAGCACGCATGCGTGGTTTCGCTTTTATTTGTTGTTAATTTGTTATATTTGTTGACATTTAACTTTGAATAACTTAAGGGACAAACACGATGTTTTATGAGACGCTAAAGACAACTTGTAGAACATCAAAATGAAGGTATTTACGAGTTTAAAGCAAAAAAGCAGGGTTTTGCTGACTGGACTACACAGGTAATGATCGTTAAAGTAATGTAGAGTTCGCTACAAATTATTTTCCACAATAAAACACCAAATGAGTTTTTAAGAATTTTATTCTTTTTTTTATTTTTTTTGGAGTACATAAAAATATTAATAATAAAAACGATTTTATTGATAACAATTGTTCATATCCGTGGCAGTGACTATGTTATAGCAGTCTTTGAGATCTTGGATGAAAATAAGTGATACTAATCAAATTTATTGAACGCGGATAGTGTTTCATGAAACATAGTCAAAGTTGTGACAGAAAAATGTATATAAAATACCTTCATAGGCACATACTGTAGTAAATAACTTATTTAAGTATAGTAAAGTTCGATCTCTGGCCCTTAGAAAGCAGCAGCTGAAAAAGAAAATTGGAACCGTTACATAAAATAGACCATCACTGAAACTGTCTAAAATTACGTAGACATCGTAATTTTTTGCTTCAACTATTTCAAAAAAGTTTGATCATGTATTTAGAATTTGGAATATCAAAACAAGTAAAATGATATATTATTCGCCGATATATACTCCAATTATCTTATAAGATAGGTTACTTAGTTTTGTGCTTAGGCAGATTGTAACGTATTTCGGAATCAGTTTCCATTTGCCTTAAGATATAGTCAACACCTTCAATGTATATGAATTATTTGATAATACGTTATTAAAATTGTAAAAGTACACAAGTGCAGAGAGAGGTAGTCTGATATCAATATTTTTTTTAAATATTTTATTTAAATAACATGGTCCATGCTAATGGAATTATCACACAGCATGTAATAAATATGATGAACAGAGATAGATTTTCTAATAACGTGAATAGTAATGAAATAAAAGTGCATGAACTGATGGTATATAGGCAAATATGATATAATAACTATATACAAATGATAAGTTAGCAACGATGATATCGTGTCCGGTTGTCTATCGCGGTTAATCTGTAATGAATGAAAAAAGAATATAAAATAATAAACTCGGGGAAAATAATATATAATCTAAATCTACTTCATTTTCAAAAAATATACTTCTTCGAATATTTATTTTGATTCGAGTAATTTTCCTTCGTTATAAAGGTTCTTCATACCGTAAGGAAGTAAACACATTCTGAAACAGCATTCTAGGTTTTATTCCACAATCCAGGTAGTGATATTACCAACAGTAGAGTAGGTGCCTGATGCGCAAAGTTTATAGACTACGAATGTAGGGTAAAGTCCTGCTTAGATCATCCACAGTCAATGCGTCTGCCACCATAAGATCTGTCGTTATCAGAGATTCAAGATTAGTATATAGTTTCCTATAAAACATTGTTAGAAATCATATTGCATTTGGTGATCGTGAGCTGCCAAGTAGGATAAGTTGTAGAAATAGTTCATAGGCCAATTTGTACAGCTCGTAGAAGAAAGCCGAGAAGCGGTAGCTTGCAAATGTACAGCGACCCACTAACCTAGGGGCCTGATCGGATGCTTGTCCCAGAGGAAGGTGCGTTTCACGGGTGACAGGTACGAGTCACGGATGTAGGAGGGGCTGCGGTCCCATCGCGCGATCGGTCTCAGCTCCGGCCAGTCGTACCAGAAGGGGTCCCGAGTGATTGCCGAGATGGGTAGAGACGGGCTCGGGTTGAAAATGTCAGCCCAGGGCCTGCGTCGGAGGCCACCAGCGCTGTACAACGGTGCACCTACACGGCATACGCCATCATTATTAAGGACAACAGACACGCAAGCTGGTCTTCGTCATCGCCCACGCATGTTAATCACCAAGCGATGAGTACAGCCAAACTTCTGTTACGCTCAAGTTGGCTTAGTAAGTCTTAGTTCACCATAACTTACATTCTACACAAAAATACCTAGATGTGACATTATTCTATAAATAAATCATTTTTATAAAATCATGTGTAATAACTCATGTACCTGTGTGTCGTGTACATCTGTGTGTTTATACATTATATTATTTATATATTTAAATTATTTACTATTATAGGATAATGAATATTTAAACTGAAAAATATATTTATATTGAATGTACACTTTTCTGATATTTATATACAGATATCACATCCCGGCATGATTGTTGTTTTAGTATTTGAAGTGAATGGAATTATATATGCAGTTAGATTGATAAATTAATTCTTCTTATGGATTATGCATATCTGCAGAGCATGTTTAGTTAATGAAGAACACATACACTGCCTGGGACTAAACTATATAAGTATATGTTTAAACGTGAATCAAGATGTCCTAAATCTTATTCACAGTTTAGTTAAAGTAAGGGGAAATTTAATGTGTAATAAGTGGGTACCCATTCATTAAAAGATTAATTGACACCGTAGAGGCTAAGAGGAAGTGGAATGTCCACGGTAGGCCACTAGCGACTACCACACTGATTAATAAAAAATAACGAATAATTTTATGACATATAAGGACGTGACGAAGATTCAAGGTGCATGGGGGTCTGCTGCCCTTACCGTCGGCATCGAATGCGACCTCGCACTCCCGCGGAGGGCTAATTCTCGGCTTCACTGGTGTCGGGGACTTCCCTCGGAGTGAGCGATCAAAATCAGCCCATTTTTCGGCATCAGCGAAAAATGGGTCCTTTTTGAACGGGTCCGATATCCTCGCTGGCCACGCTCCTTCATGGCAAGTCTCACAATCAATAGTCATTTAGTTCAACAATTTCAAAATTAGGTCCAACTTTAATAATATATATTTCGAAAGGTCTTAAGAGTGTAGTGTTCGCGGACACATGACGCACATATTAGAAGTTCATTCCGGGTCAGAATTGCCTTGCTTATATACAATGCAGTTCATGCACATGTGCTGAAGTTATGTATGCACAAAGTTTGCTATGAATGTCATGATAACGCAACGTTTTCACGAGATCTGCAGTACAACGTACACAATATACAAATTATAACACATATACGAACATCGTTAAATTGTAATGATAATGGGTAGGTACTAAACTACTAAATCAAAACACGGATTGGTCTTTTATATTTTAATAAAAAATAATGAATTGTGTTAGTTTATGTAATTAAGTTTGTACTCTAAATTTAATAAGTTTGCAATATATTGGCTATATAAAAATACATTTAATTTCAAATATTTCGTTTTGTATGTCTACTGATAGTAGACATACTATATGTCAACATCGCCCTAAATATTTCCATCCAATAATAATGTTTAATAATTATTGTCAAATTTTGCCCAAAATAATATTTTGATTTTACAAAGCCTACACCGAGTAGATAAATAATCAAACTACACAATAATATAATCAACATAATATTTTTGTAACACAGTGTAAATTATTTTCTTGTTTTTTAAGTTATAATGACTTATACATAAGTAACAATACATAACTTTGGATCTATATGTCACATATAATAAATTCAATATTATTGAATTACTGGTGAGTTAGATCCAGATATAATTTACAAATTCTGATTTCCCGTTATCAGTTACGTCCGGAATGATTCAAATTCAGCGAACGTATTTTACGAACATTTCAAATTTGACCCATTCAACACCTAACTTATAACGCAGATCAGCAGGATGGTCAAGATTTACCCATTCGGAATTCACATTAATCAGTCTTTCCGAGACACTAAAGAAGACTTTACAAAGTCCGTGCAAAATTCGAATGGTCCACCTTGCAAGTACTTAATTATCTTACTCTAAGATGATCGTGCAAAGAAATGTTTAGAATTTACCTGTTCCCCAGTGAGGTTTGTTATCCGGTTCGTATTCGATGCCTTTAAGGCTCTTGGGCTGCAGAGGGTCGACGATGGGGGCGGTGAAATCGGTGATGGGGTATGCCCGGTCCTTAAGGTAGAGGCCGTAGCGGGAAGGATACAGACGGTCGATCGCAGCGAGTCTGTCCAGATGGTCCTGCCAAGCTTTGTGTGCGTCGAAGGGATCGACACCTCGTCGCACGCGCCTCGGTACATGATAAACTAAAGAGAAATGTACTATGATTAGTCAATGTTTCATATAAAACGATGCACGGGATTCACTACACCAAAACAATTCAGAGTAGATTAATCTTATGGTCACGAGTAAAACAAAACGATAATTCCACGAATCCGTTTTGTAGGATATTTCGTTTTAGAAAACGACAAAAACTCAATAAAATATATAAATATATCAGTGTTTTTCAATCTATTTCATATCAGAACCCTCTTGCTATCCAGAAATATTTCACCCTCTTCCCTAACTACTATGTTAAGAACAAAGTATGGTTATATATTAATTAACATAATTATAATTTCTTTATTTTTCTTTGTTTCCCCATCGATTCCCTTGTAGAGCCTTTTCTATTCCCGATTGGTCGCGCCAACAACTTTAAAAAACACTGACATAGATAATAGATACAAAAATTAACAATAACATAAAAATAAAAATCAATTTTGCTGTCGATAATCAATTGAAAAGTAAATATAATGTTAATAGTTAATGCAAGTATACTGTCCTGGATGGTTACCTATATGTTAGAGCTCGCAAAGCGCAGGCTTTAGTTCAATCGGTAATCATGACAGGGGTATGAACATACCTAGTTTTATAGAACTCACCTCTCATATGGCTGGCGACTTGAATTAGTGTTTTGACTAAGTAGACTAAGTAGATTGACTATTACAATAAGGCATGAGCGGATTTAATTAAAAAGGTGTCACCTGACAAATGCTAGAAGATTTACAAAATGCTTTCGATAAACATTCATGGATATCCAAATATACAAGTGTGGGTGATGTCATGTATAAGAGGTGATTTCTATTAACTTAACATGCAGTCATAATGAAATGATCGGACGCACTTGCAAGCATACATATAGTATTAATACAATAGTATTTGCACCTAATATGTTCAATATTAATTAAATAGATTACGTAGAACTTCAGCGTTGAACTGTTACAGCTATTTATTGACACCGAACAACTGTAAGTAGGTATAGGTATGTATATGTACATGATAAAATATTAAAATATTAAAATTCAACAAAAATATTATTACAATATGTGTGTTTTACGACTGAGGCTTTTAATCATTTTGTTGTTGACTAGTTGTTTATCCACGGTTGCACCCGCGTTTAAAAATGTATTAAACTTTAAATTGTAAAAACCTTTGAAAGAGTCGATGGATTTGAATCGGATAAGACTAAATGTTTCCTCAAGAAATGAACCATGAATATATATTCAGTCCTTTAAATTAAATTTTGTAGTTTTGGTTTGATTCGATTGAAACATACAGGCAAACAGACTGACAATTTTTTTTATAGAAAACATCTTTTACTAGTAATTCTCAGTCCTTCAAATTATTTTATTTGCAAATATAGTTACGATGTACAGACACGCGGAGCTTCATATTTTTTATGTGTGAATTATTGTTCATTACTGAATAATGTATACGTGTGAGACACCATGTAATGTTGATCGGCTTAAATCTTCGAACCTTCGACAGGATTCACGCCAATATAAATGTGCATAAGCTTTATTAATACAAAAACGGTATACAAATTACATTATAAATAAGTTTCTATTAAGTGTCGTGGACATAACACGATTTCTAACTTATTTTATTTATACTTTGGTTGGTGTTGAATGCTGTGTACTCGAATGGAATATTTTAATAATTTTTATTTCATTCTATAGCTAAATACTAAAACTGGGCCTTAAGTTAGCCAAAAGCATTCCTTCCGAATTATAACTAATAGCTAGACGTTTAAGTATTTATTTAAACTCCACCGTAGGTTTTTGATGCTGAAACAATTAAAATATAATGCCAATGATGATCACACGTGTTCTTGGAAGCAAAAAATATGTTTTATTTTTGAAAATATACACATGGAATAGTTATGGCACGGACACATTCCGTTCAAGCTATGCAGTGTATGATATTATATCATATTCATGTATAAGGCAATATAAATGAATATAACTTTACATATGTACAGGTCACAAATAAGAAAACGTTAATTTTTAAGCACCATAAATCTTGAGATACTAATCAATAATTCTGTATGGACAGACTCTTGGCAGTGCGATCTAACGAAAGAGCGTCTCGAGTTATGCGTAGCATTTGCCAATCGAAACTCGCGGTTACTACAAGAGTTCCATCTGTCAACACGTAGATCTATTTATACTGATGAAACCAAGTCACATGTGTGCAAACTTACTTTCAGTGGATGTAAATAAAAGCAATTAACCTTAGTGCTGTTAATATAGCTTGTGGTGTCCGTTGCACTACTGACCTGGCCTGTACCGGTCGAGGGAGCTAGGGTAGTTGTGGGCGTAGATAGGGCGTGGTGAGTAGCCGTACACCTCGCGGTGGACCGGCAGGTAGCGGTATCCGGGGACGGTGATCCTAGATAGATTTGGTGTAGGGGTAGGTGGACAGGAGTTCGGGGAAAACGCTGCGGCGTGATGGCCTGTACCTCTCCTCGGCTCTGATGTCTTCCGATCCTATGTAAATATTCAATATATGTAGCTTTATTTTGGAGGAACTTGATCATATGATATGCTTCTTTTCTATTTGCTAAAGCGTAGCAAATTAAATTAATTTAATTCAAATTTCTTGATTAACTCCTAAAGTATAGTAGGGTTTTCTAAAGGTCAACAATAACTTGCTCTTTATGAACGACCGTTATTATTAAATCAATTTATCTAATTTTCGCCTGTCAAAGAACGAAATTTGATAATTTCTAATAGGCACAAATTGTAATACTTATTTCGATATACTGGTATGTAGGTACATAAGTAGTGAGTGAATCACAAACTTACCTTTTAGAGATCGTACAAAAGATTGCCAGAATCTGGCTTTCTTTGATGCCGTCTCATTTCTGCCAATCATTTCTAAATGACTTTTAAACATTTTGGCGGTTTTATGTCGTGCTCGTTGTCTGTAACAAAACATTACATATGAAATCTATGTTATCTCATAATCAAAATATGTGACTGTGATTACAAATTTGTAGCATTTCTACGGAGACGGCGTAATATGAACTTGTAACCTTGCATTAGCTTTACGTATCTACAAAATCTCAGTCCAGGTGACATAATTGTGTACAATAGCGTGCTCGTTTCTCGTAAATAGAGCAATGACGTATTCAGAGTTAGCAGCTGGGCCACAAATAGCCGTCTCGGTGCTGGCTGCCGTGTCGAATGGCCCATGGACTTGGCTGACGGCCAATCTCTGGTCGAGGAGTAACTTGAAAACGGCCGTTTTTACCAATGTTTGATAATTTCTTGGCTATTTTCGAATTCCATGCGACCTTGTTGCGAGTTCTCGCACGGCCTGCCGCAATTTATTAAGTAACTTTCGATGTATGAAGAAGTTAATAACAAAAATGTTCTGAATTACGCTTTTCTAATTTTCAAGCCTACTTTGTATTTTAACGCAAATATGTAGTGCGTACAAATTAGTGTAGAAATAATTTTGATTCCACTTTATAGTTATCGTCAAGAATTTACTACCAACAATCTAGCTTGTTTATGAAACAAGTCATATACTTTATACGCTTTATATGCTCGCAATTTCTAAAATTCTCTTAACCTGCTATACTCAATCTGCGGCCCGCAGTCCGTACAAGGCTTTGGTGATAGCCCACCTTGAGATACAAACTTCTTGTCAACCTTGTTTTATCTATGTACACCTAAATATTTTACTTGCGAATTGCGTCACTGTGACTGAGACATGTTTGCGACAAACTCTCCGCCTACATGCACTTTTCCTTGATGATGCGTTCCCAATATATGTCATGAATTATGTTTAATACATTTGCGTCATCGCTTTATATTTAGAGTAACAGACTCGCTATTTATCAAACTTTCAATTTGAGATGGACGTTAAGATATACCATTACACTTCATGTGGGAGGGATGAGACTGCCACGAGTCTCGCTTTATTGCTTATGACTTTGATGTATTATGATGGTGGTTTACGTAGGCTTCGAAAATTCTATGCCAATTCACAAAATAATATCAAAGTGAACGTTTTAAATTATATATTCAAAATCTTATTCAAAATTTGATGAAATTGAATTATTGATCTATAAAATGCCTTCTTAATAATAAATATGTATATTGCAAGGAGAATTGTATTTTTTTTATAAAATAAAACAATCACGTCCCTTTTGTCAAAAGTATTTTCTTTTTATATTGCTTCCATTAAAACGACAACAATTTATAAATCAATACACGGATTTTTTGGAGAAGATGGTTTGATATTGTTTGCGTTTGGTAAAATTTTGCAATACGGGCTTGAGATACCAGCATATAATTATATCACTAAAAAACCTAACTCAAATTTTAATGAGTCAATCTTCATTCATGTTGTTGTATTTGACGCTAGTTATTAAAATAATAATGGGGGCGTGTCATATTTAAAAAATGAGTGTAGAGCTAATTCCAAAAAGTGACTCAGAAGAGATATTATTCGGTCAAGAACGAAGGCCAATGTCAGATATATTTTGCCATTTTTATCTGAATGACCCATTTAGTAGGCGTGGACGTTTACATCTCCTTGGGGAAAAGCCAACATCTCGTAGTCGTGTATTAAAGGTAACGGTAATAAAAAAACGCTATTGTGAAACGGCAACAAAAATACACTAACGCGCGCCGAGATTGCAAATTTGGCTCGGGATGAGTGCCGCCCAAAATAGTCCGGCGGGCGGGCGGATCAGATTCACAGCATTCCCGGATCTCGCCGTTTGTCGCCGACAGGTGGGCCCTCTACCGGCCCCTCTGCACTCTACATACTCAACCTGTACCGGAATTCATACCGAAAATTCTTTCTACGGCCAAGTTTAAATACGATACGATACTATATTTTTAACTTAAAGCAATAAATAAAAATAGAATAATCCTATAAATTGTTTTATTATTTGATGGTAAGTACGTAGTTGAAGCTTTTCAATAGGTTATAATTTTTTAAACACAATGTTGTTTTATATTATTTACACGTATTATCATGAACTAAATAACATTTTTTTACTTAATACTTTCAAATAAATCACCTTTACGAAACTTTTTAACTTACTTGAAATGAAACCGTTATATAATATTTAGAACACAATTATTTAACGACTCTATGTCGGACACTGTTAAACCATTGACTGACTTACGTGCTGTTGAACTAATATTACCCTCCCTGTTAAAATGTTGTGGTACTGGACTAATCACTCGCGAGAATGTGTACCGGAGTAGGGGGAGCGCGAGACAACGAGGGAACAATTGCGCAACCAGAACGAGACAACATGCACTCCGAAGTCACAGAATCGCGGTCAGAACCTTACACTTCGCACAACCCTTAGTCGGAGCACTAGATATCTTACCGATTAAAATAATGGTCGTATAATGTAAGCTGTGTTGTATCGTTGACGAGCCGACGTCGAGTGTCGGACCGGGGCGGGCGCGCACTGGCGCGGCCGGGCGTCGCCGCCGCGGCCGCCCGCCCGCCCCCGCCCTCACTAAACATTTCTATTTCTCATGTTTTACTATCTTACACGAATTCTAACTTCGTTTTCATAATGTTAAGGATGCTTTCACAATATATAAGTACTTTGTTGGAAAGTGTAAGTGGTTTAATATTATATTAACGTAATGTCATATTTAACGAGCTTTCGCCCAAGCGATCTAAGTCTCATGAGAGGAATTTTCAAAAAATCAATTATGGTGGCTACATTATATAAGGATGTTTTGCTAATTTTGAGAAATTACTTGTTTGTAGACTCATCCGGTTTAAGCTACGCTTGTGCGTCAGTTGGTTGATGTTAGTTTTTTTAGTAAATATTCATATTCTGAGCTTTTCCAAAAACGCTTAAAATGACAGTAATAAATGAAATTAATTATAATTAAAACTAAAAATAAAGCATTACACACAGGTGCATTCTGAAATAGTTGTATAGCACCTGCGATAAGAAAATCTGATGAGTGGGTTAATTTATTTCGTGATGGATAAACTGAAAGCGCTAATATTAAATTCTCCATGACCTAATCACATAATAATATTGACTCACAGAATATTTTATATGGTCGCTAAGAATATTGTTCAATAATCGCCGATTCCGAGTGACTGAGATGAGTCTTTTAAGATTAATTCCACCATACTGACTAAACATGGGTGTCTTATATTTGAAAAACCTTTAAAAACGTAACGTAAAGCTATCTACGGTTTTAACAATATAAACAGTCAAGTATATTGACTATTTCATCGATTTAACCAAACCCTTGTAATACTAAAATCCTAGATATAAGCCTC
>DWLI01004505.1:0-10801 GCA_018249915.1 Cecropterus dorantes dorantes
GTTGTCTTGCTTTGCCGAAAAGAGGCGCTAGCTAAACTGAACATTATATTACCAATACACAAAACTCTTTTGGCAGGAATGCAAAATAACTGCTTTGGCATACATATTGCCAATGCTCGCGGTTAAATCATAACGCACCTGGAATACGAACCTTGGACTTGAGAGGCTGAGTAGTCACTGCTATACACTACTCTACATACATCTTAACTTATTAGTAAGAACTGACGCTAATGGCTACCTTATTATCAAAACAATTAGCAGTTCATTGAACAGTGTCTAGTCAAACTGTTATTGTCTGCGTCAAGGAAGATTGACAGTGCTGTTTGGTGCACAGAAATCGAATTCACAAATCAAACTCGAACAAATAAATAATGGATCCAAAACGATAGGAAGTTCAGTCACCTCTTCTGTGTCCAAATTCTATCGACTTCATGTCCACCACTAGTGATGTCTATAAAATATTATTTATCGATATTTCATACCTTAATACAATAGATCTAACGTAGTCTTACCAGTAGAAGAGTAATTTTCATCCTTACTGCTGCTGCACCTTTATCTTTTAAAATATAAATTACTTTTGTTTATTGATTAAAATTTATTTGTTGTTTATTAATTAGTTTAGCATTATTATTGTGCAGTTGCTGATTAGACTGCGTAAAAAGTAACAAAAAGTAAACCAAAGCCAGTTCTCATTTTATATAGTTTTACCATTAGTATGTTTTATTACAAATAACAATAAGAATAACGGCATTATTTGTCACCTGTTGTTATGTTTACTATAAATCTTAAAATTATGAACAAATCAAACATTATCATAGTAATTAATGTGATATTTAAGTGTTAAAATATTGTAATAATAAAATATTTTAATAAATTTTGCAATATTTTATAATTACATACAATATTTTATCGTATAAGTACATTGATATATTTTTTACGATAAAATATTGCACTATACAATATATCGATATATCGTATAGTGTCATATCTATATTCCAATATATCGCTCCGTACTCTACCGATGCACACATTAACGGGTATATCTCCGTGAATTAGATACATGTAATCGAACTTTCACCGGAACATAATTACAACGCCTACTGAACTTCATAAAGTACGGTGTTTATCGCCCGACTTCTGTCGCCTATTCACGTGTGTTTTCTCTTTCACCGAAAGAAATCTCATCATCGGTTGTATTCTTTTATATGTCATAGTCAAAGGTCGATATCGTTGAAGTTCTAACACCGCGTAAGTAATTTTTTTGCGATTTTGACATGTTCAAGATCGTCGTCTTTGGAATCGAAATGTGTCGTTTCATCCAATTAGAAACAAGGTTTATATCGGATCTTTAAATTATGGAAAATTAAAAGTACAAAATAGTACTTTTGTTGATTCTATATATAATTAATCGATTTATGTCTCTACTCAAAAATTTCCGAAAATGACTAACGCGGTGTTAGAACTTCAACGACGATATGCAGTCTCTTCGCGGAATAACTGGTTAATCCTAGGTTTGAAAAAAGCCGTCAGGCTAGTAATTTATATCTTTTACGCACATAACTTACAATTATAAATGCATGAGTTTACAAAAATATCTAATAGGTAGGCCTGTTCATTCAATTTAAGGGTTGATTTAATTGATTATGTTGCGATTACGAAAACGTTACCAAACACATTCCTGTTTGATAACAAATTTATTTTGGTTTGAAGGCGTGGCTAGATAGAGACACAATCATGGGACTGTACAACTTTGTCTTCAGGATCGCAATGCATGTTTTGCTCTCAAAGAAGAATCTATTCATAGTTGGTTACATATATGCTATGACAGTTTCAGATCCAAATGTTTGACAAAGAGTCTCCACCTTCAACTTGAATGAAGTAAACATGCAACCTTAGAATACTCTAACAATAAATATAGACTAAAATATGAGTAAGATGTGTCGGTTTACAGAAAATAGGCACAGCATTTGCATAATCAGGTATTGAAGCCTAACATCTAAGATCTCGTAATGACTGCTTTGGTGGTCCCCGTCGATTTGAATACCGTCTTAGTAACAACATTTGAACACATAGAACGGCTATTGGTGACATTTACCGTACAGGAAACTTAACATTTTCTGCACCGCAAGAAAACTGTCCAACTGTTACACCCACAATCTAAATTTATGACTTAATCTCATAATAAATAAGGTTTTCTTTCTGGGCTACATTAGTGACATTTCGGCTCAATGAATAAATAGGTATTAAATGATATTTTACATCAAATTCGATACGGCAATCTATTAAATTGACTTGAAATATTACACAGGCTGAACATAAATCAGTTTTTACGTAATTGATATGATGATTCTAACGTTATTGCTTATTTTATCTGGATACTCCCACATAAACACTTCTAACTTGATGGTTTTATTAACGGGAACTGAGAAGTGCATAAATTATTAACAAAAGACGTGATTTACTCAATTTATGAATGTAAAACACCTACTACATCTTTGTCAGTACATCCATCGTATCTATAATTGCTGCTATAAGTAATAAGAAAACAAGACAGCTAAGTTTAATTAAGAATCATAATTTTTATACTCATCCTTTCGATTCCTTTCATAGCATAATTTTTAATGTATTTTTTTCTTGCTATTTTTTTCTCTAAGCAACAGCTACGACAACTACACACTTATGAAACACAAATAAGTATTTTTGTCACACTTGTGTGTGACAAAAATACTTATTTGTTTAAATAATCTAATACGAATAATTTTATGTTTTTAATATGGTTTAAAGCAATCTAACTGCCATATTCTTATTCTAATTCTAATGCGATCGCTAGCCTTAAATCTTAGTTTACTCAAATCAATAGGTCCAATGATATCCAACTCTTAACTTTTAGAGAAATTGCAACAGTATAATAAATAGTAGGTGAATATTACGCAAACTGCCTATTCCTCAATATATAACAATTCAATACAGATCGCAAATAAGAACAAACGAAACCGACAAGAGATAAGAAGAAAATTATAGTCAAATGTAAATTCCATACAATATTATAAACTTGTTGAAAATTTCGGTGATTTAGAATTTTTAATAAAACAAAAGTATTTTTATCCATTTAACATACTCGTACAACTTTATATCCCGCAACGATAATGTCGTTAAAAAAGTTAACTCCATGGAATCCGCAGACCATAATTCCTAATTAACTCCAACTTAAACACTCCAATCTCAAGAACAAGACGATGGAATGCTATAAAACCAACTCGTACTGTTCTTTAGGCCGGAACGAATATTTGAAATGATTAACAACATCAATAATTCAATAAACATAAATTTAGGGGCTTTTAAATAATTGGTTCGAGGAATTTAGTTTTGAGGCCCTATTATGAATATTATGCGCATAATCGAACGGTTTGGACCGCCTATTATTTACTGATTATTACGACAGTCTAAACGCAGTCCGTCTCAAAATTATCAGATGGCAACTGAACTGAATGTTGCGAATATCGTTGGTGGAATTTCTCTTAACCATTTTAACAATAAAAGATTTATCCCTTCCAAAGCAGATTATCTTGTAGATGCATATTATCGCATGCATTTTATAGACGTTATTGACAATTTCAACTCAAAGCAATACAAGACAAAACGCGAATCAAGGCATGCGAATAACAATGTTAACTGGCAATTTAACAAAATACTTAAAATTAAATAAGTTCAATAAACAAAAGAAACATACTAAAAACAATAAGTAGATCTATAACAGAGCATAAAGTTGTCAAAGCGATGAAGATTTTGATCTTAATTGTTTTCGCGGTATACGTTAATGGAATGCCACGTCGGTGGCTGATTCCTGGAATCCAGATAATAAATTATTAACAGCTAAAAACTATCAATAACCCTTTGACTATAAGCGCTGTCTGAAGCGGCTTCCGAGTTCAAATAAATTAAAGTTTGACATTATTATGTTAATGTAAGAATGTTTATGGAAAATATTGTATTGCTAGAAGTCGATCATTTCTGTTTCAAAATTAAAATCAAAATATTTTCTTACAAGATTTTTTTACAGACGCCTTTGAGATTCCTGACTTTACAAAGTGAAAATGAAACATAAAATTGAAATGAATTCTGAGAACAACTATATCGTAATCTATCGTTTAGCGAATTACAAAGTGATGATTTCATGGAAGAAAAAGACAAACATGATACACACTATTTTTTTACACATTTTAAGAAATTTCAAGAATTCAATTTCAAGTTTAAGAAATTCTTCAAAATGTATTTTATTCATTACGTCCTTATTATCTCATGCGATGCGGTCAGAATATGCTCTGTATGGTAGTGAATTTAATCATCTGATTTAGTAGCTACACTAATTAGTATTCCATCAGGAACACATATATACCTAATGGCATACAAAAATAATCTGATAATCCTTCATTTACTTACTTTTGATAGCCAATCAGTAAATCATAGCACAACAAACATTATTTCAATAGTAAATATTTTGTACGAAGTTCATACGAAATTATAAGAACAGAGTAGCAACTGCGCAGGAAAGAATGAATTTAACCCAGTTACCTTGAAAACTTCCACAACTTTATTGTTATTTAATTACCAACCACAGGAATTGGACCTTGATCTGACATTAGAGAAAACAGAAACTATAACAATGCGAGCAATTATCACGTCACTAGACGTTTTCAAATAGACGTCGTTATTTCTGTCAACGACAAATTTTATATTTAAAAATACTCACGAAATATCTATTTTATCAACTGTTTCCTAGAAATTATCCATGAAAACGAGGGTTCCATAGTTTATATTGACAGATTAGGAACTGGTTGCAGCGTTGGCGATCAACGATTGATAAATTCTGTTAATAAAATTGCTACAAAATAGGCTGTACAAATCTATACTCTGTATTAGCGATACATACATAAAACAAATGCCCCTGCAACACCTGTTTCTAGCGTGAAATAGTTCTGCAATTTTGTGGAACCCTTCCACACCACCACCGAATGTCTACACCACCGAATGACTTATACGAGGCGAATTATTCCTTGCAAGCGGCAACGTATCTATCGGTTTCAAGTAGAACCTGTTTTATATAAAGTTTATCAATGATATCCATTTGCGACGTTAACTACTTACCATCACGTGGACATATTACCACTTCATTTCTTACTCATTTCAGTGGCTTCCTCATCTACTTCTTAAATTTTTACAAAACAGTCAAATAATTCCACAAGTTTCTCTATCCCATCGCTTAGTTCATCCGTTCGCGGTGCGACACATCGGTAATCGAGTTTATTTGCAGTAAGTACGTCGTCTGATATTTTTTGTGGCGTTGTGGTTGTCTTGGGCTCATTTGGATCGACGCCAGCGCTATTGTAGATATCGGTAGGTGCCGCTTAACCACTGAATTATCTTAAGTAATTCCTTATAGAGCTTTAAGATCTTTTCTTAATTTATAGTACTACTTTGTTTCTTCTGTTGGGATAGTGTAAAATATTGGAGTAACATTAACAACGTTGTATTTATATTTATTTAATTAATTATAGCCAGGTAATTCTAATTTAAGAGTCGATTCGATTATGTCTAAATTAAATATTAAAAACATATAATACCTAAACATTTTTGTATATAATAACCTTAGGAACAAGAGTACTGGCGACAATAAAAATGTAGCAAAGAATTTTATGGAACAAAGAAACAAAATATTGTAAAACACAAAAATAATGTTAAATTATGTATTACCAAACTCATGTCACGTATTCACATGTCCTTAAATTTGTTTCAAATGAGCACCTATTCACAGTCGAACCAAAAATGGGTAACATAATTATATTCATATTTTCAAATAAAATTTTCATCCTGGTAAATCACATTTTATTTCATGTACTAATGTAGTCTACACAAAATAAGGATACCACCAAACTGCACAGGTTATTAACTTCTGTTGTAATAATAGCCCCAGACAAGACATTTATCAATAAACTTTGTTCAACAATAGCATACAACACTGTCGCGACAACAAATTTAACATGTCATATTATAATTTACCAAGAAACAAAATTACAGTAGCACGAATCATTTAGTGTTTTGATGTAGAGGCGTGCAATTCGCCAGGTATTAACTGGTGACTATCACGTTCTTAGCTAACAATAGAATATACCATAGAATTGCAAGACATACTAAAACCAATAGATGAACATGCTATATCGATAGAAACACTATAGAAGTAAAGGAAATAAAATAAATAGAAGCAGTTCTATAATATTGTTTGCTATCTTGATCTGCTGAAGGTCTTCTAAAAGATAATCGACTTCTTAGAATAAACATATTTAAAGGTGTAAATTTTAAGTATATGTGCATGGAAGCATATAGTTTGGTGTTATAACAAAATGTATTCTAGATGGCAGCAACTATTACATTATTCTACATTGGTTTCTTTGATCACAGAGGGGTATACTCATATACGAGTATGGCCAAATTTAAATAGAAATTCAATCCAATTTGCAGACGAGAGGCAAATATGTGGAAGTGTCTTTAACATTAAATTAAGGTTAAGTTTAAGTTTCTGCTTTCTTGCTACTACAATAATATAAAAATAGATTTAAAACTAGCTACCAGCTTTTGACATCCAGTACTAGATAGTGGATGCCAAAAACCCAGTAGTAGTTCAATAATGGGAGTGTTTGCTAATATGTAGTAACCGTCCTTGTTCCGTTTCTTCATACGTGTTTTTTACACAGTAAGACGCTTCTGCCCTTCTTCTAGATTTCATTCCTTAGACACCACTTACGACAGTCACTAGAAGATGAAGAATTGTGAGAGAGAATAATGAGTATTCAAGACCGACACAAAACAGAACGTAAAGTAATAAAGTCAATGTATGTGAATGTTACCGTAATACTTAATAAAAGGTCTCCAGAGATACTAAACAAACTGGCACCGGCCGCAGTCTCCAATTCGGCGCGGGCGCTCCGCCACGCAATTACACGATAATGGTTAACGAGCCGTTTAATGTCTGTAGGGTTGTCCATTGCGTGTAGAGAAAGTTATGGAAAATCCTTGGGTTTAAAATCAAAATTCAAAAGTTTGCTATTTTCTTTAATTATGAGCATATTAGATGTATTCCTATTATTTGTAAATCTATAATCGAGTGTCCTTGAATAACTTCTACTCCTTAGGCAATTTTATTTTTCACTATATTTTTTTGTACTGATGATCGTACAAGCTAGAAGATATTTCTTATTATGTAATTAACCAAATAGCACTGAAATCCTACTATTAATTAAAGCTGTTCCGAAGACTAAATTGGAATACCTCGTCAGTCCTGCTCTCTAACCATTATTTTCAAACCAAGACAAAGATTGCGATGCTTTCCATTGCGAAACCATTTTCAAACCAAGACAAAGATTGCGAAACTTCCAAACATTCTACTACCTAAAGGTAACCATGCAAGGACAATGCCCAATGCCCATTGCCATTTCCCATCGTCCTAGAGAAATTAAAACATAAATCAACATAAAACCTTAAAGCTTTCTGTTAAGCTAATAAATTCGTACATCCAGATCTATTCAACTTAATCTTCAAAACTACTTAAAGTATCAACATAGTGCACTATAAAAAAATCGAAGATTCCACAAATTAAACCAGCATACCATCTTCGTGTAAAGCAGTTGGACTTCGGAGCTTCAAATAAGTGGAATATATCGCTACACCAGCGTTCGAACATAAATTAAATTCTGCAGGAGCTCACATAAAGATATCTTTTCATGCGGCCGCCGACAAAAACATAAACTCGCGTGTAGTCCGCCATCAATTATTTAAATGATACATTAATATTATGGACTATCACAGTCACACGACACAACAGCCGACTTTGTTATGCAAAATATTAAAGATAAACTACGCTATGTCTGTGTCTTTAGTTACATTTCTTTTTTAAACAGCTATTCGCATGTAAAGGAAAAACTAGATCAAATTTATTGAAGTTTGACCGGCGGGGTCTTACAGGGAGCTATTTTGAGTCCTATAAGTTAATTCTAATACATAATTATTATAGATTTATTACGTTATTTGGATTAATAATTAATATTGTTTTAAATAAAATATACAAAACAAAATGGCTAAGATGTATGTATAAAGATTTCGTTGATGTTACAAAAGTAAAGGTTTTATGTAATATCGAATTACATCTACAACAACATGGATGTTACCCAAATTTTGCAAAAACTAAATGTAAAGTTATACAACATCAACATTAAAAGTCAGAGAAAAAAAGTATATTGAAAAAATATACGAGTTTTTTATGAACAGATTTGATTTTAAATAATATATAATTACGTAGACCTGATCACAGTAGTCAGTAGATATATTTTTTCTACGATATATAAAAATGTAAACTCTTAAAAGCAAAATATTTTAAGTCAATAATTCGTCGTGAAGAATATAAAATTAAACTAATGGTTTATCAGGGCTATTTCAGTAGAGATTTATTTTTGAAAGTAAACAATTCTGCCTTAATTTACGAGCGAAAGCATTTTATTAAGTATACTGGCTTCCCGTATTACTTGATATTTTATTAAACAACTTAATTATCGAGGAAAGTGACATGTTAGTTTTATTTTCTTGTTCGTACTTAAAATTAGATAAAACCTTAATAGTACAACTCTTAATAGACGACTCTTAATATATTTGTATTTACAACATGAATAGTCACTTTAACCTTTCATTTTAATCAACTATCTATCTACCTATTTCATTTTTATCAGATTAAAGTAGCAAACAAGCATGCAATACCTATGGGCAGCAGTAATTACTTTCCATCAGATGGACTGGATACTCATTTGCTTAATTCGATCTTAAAAAATATCATAGGGCCCAAAATATCTCCCTGAACGACTCCGGCTTTTAAGCTTCAATATTTTCACATAAATTATAAAGCAGTTTAGATAAAAAAGGAACGCCGCCTTTACCCGAATGTCAAAACACAAAACTTATTTGTCTGGGAGCTCACAACACGGATTGCCGCTGAAGAAATATGCCAAGATAAATTTAATCCAATTAGTATTATTTCTCTATGATTTCTAGGAAAATTTGCAATATTGTTAGAGATTTTGACAAGCAATAAACGTAAATATCAGCAAATTGGATTTTCATATAAATGTAATTATTAAAATTGAAAATAAAATTTATGACCGCCATGTGTATGACATAGTCGTAAATAAACTGTATAAATAATAATTGGATGAAAATATATCACAAAAATAACTTGTATAATATAATAATAAACTTTGTGACTATAATCGTAAAAAAATCGTAACACATGATATTAATTTTAGATTATAACATAATATTATACAATGATAGAATTTAATATAATAACTCTGCTCTGCTCCGAAAAACACTCTTCTTGTTGTTAATTATTCTCTCCAAAACCATGTTTAGAACCGTTCAATTCCACAGGAATTAAGATTTTACGCAGGTATATTAGATACCTGTCAATCTGTGATTCTTGTAAAAATCACATAAAAAATTGTAAATAATAATTAACCAATACTGTTAAAAATTAAGAAGGGAATGATTTCGAAAAAATTTAATGAACATTAAAAACTCGATAAAATTAACTCGTCTGATGAACCTAGGGTAAATGAACACCTCTCTCTCTCTCCCTAAAAATGGAAAAAAAAGTTCGCAAGCCCCCATGCATATATTTTTTAATTACATAACATGCATGCAGGTAAATATTATTATCTATATTTTCTACAGTAGATACATTTCTATGAAATGAAGGGAATATGTAAAAACTGCAGCACTAACTGACAGACAAAGCACAATCTGAATCAGTGGGTGAAAAGATGAGTCAGAGCCATGATGCTGGCCGTTGAAACATCGATACCGTAAAGATACAATTATATAATTAATATGAGCACTAATAAATAATTCTTAAAAATGTATCCCCTAAGGGGCTAAATAACTGATAAAAGCTTGTTACGTATAGAACTGAATAATATTAATTTTATATGTTTATAAGAGTTGACTGGCAAGGTCTCCATTATTAACTAGCATATAATAAAGCTATAAAATTAAATTCTATCTACATCTACATCTATCTGGTTGTATCCCACATTTAAACTGAGTATTAAATGTATTTTGATAAGCATTTTACTGCTTGCTGGTGTAAAGACTACGCCTGTTTATAGAACTTAGTAATAACAGTAACGCTAAATAATATATTACCTGCACCATTATACTGTTATAGGGTAATTTCTATAAATAATAATTTAATTAAACTTAACTACAGTTAGGTGCCACCTTTTCTGATATCTATCGAGGTCACGACAAAAAGCATCCATAATGAAAATAACTTTCATTAGCTGGAATGGTATGTTACCAGCTTATTTTCATATGAAAACTTGCGTAAAAACGCGGCTGTTATTGATTTCAGGTAGAACCCTTGTTTTATATGAAATTGGTAGCAGATATTCATGGGCGGCTGTGACCACTTATCGTAGACTGCAAACTCCTATGCTACCTCCATCGTATAAAAATACTGAAAGACATACTTTACTTAAAATGCGGTAAATTAAAATATACGCTTAACATTACTTTAAAAGTAATTTTCTATCCTATGGAGTAGGTGTGCGTACGAGTACGAGGTTTCACTCGCTACTAAATAAGAAAAAAAAAAAAACAAACATAGTGTGATGTTATATAGCCTATAGCTTTCATCAATAAAATGGACTAATCAATACAAAAATATTTTTTCAATTCGAACCAGGAGGTCCTGAGATATGCC
>DWLI01004506.1:0-10800 GCA_018249915.1 Cecropterus dorantes dorantes
TAGATGTCCGTCTCGCCGGGAATCGAACCCGGAACACACTGCGCGTCAGACCGGTACGGTGACCGCTCCGCCACGCGGGTTGTCAAAAATTATATTTATTGTATTTTTAATTTTTTTCGACATACTGTAATTTTCTGAAAATTTAAATAACGTAAGCCTAGAAAACAAATCTTGTTTTAGCTCGGCATACCAAATTACGTTATGAGCGCTTAAATTATATTTCGAATTGGATAGGAATCTCTATTAGATCCTTAACTACCTCCGATCATCAAGCTAATGACGCTAGCGCAAACACCCATACAGAGTTATTAGAGCTAACTCGATTAGGTAATATAGGTATAAGGTTCAATTACTTGGAGTATATTCCGAGCAAGACTGAGCTTTCAATCTCTGAAGCTTTGGCGTGCTCGTCTCCGTCCAGTATTAAATTAAATGCATGAAGCCTTGGAGCTCACTGAAAGTGTTATGATTAGAAAGCTCGTGTGATTAAAGCTTTGAGCGCTGCGGGCTTGTAATTAAAGAGTTTGATTTGCACTGAGTTGGATATTTTACGTTGGAACGTGTGTTCCAATGCTTAATTTATATGCTAATTTAAGCGTGTTTCATTGAATTATTCGCCCAGTGGTCGGAATTCAACCGTAGTCCGTACTATACCTGTAGATTACAAACATATGCTATAGCCAATAGTTTTAAAGGTTTAGAAAGAGATCGATTCGATAAGGGTACCATAATGGTATCACCATTATCACACCTATTTCTAACGTGAAGCAGTCAGCAGAATGTGTTCCGTTTATTAAAGTCAGTCAGTTTATTAAAGTCAGTCGCATCCAAAATCTTCCAATGAAGTTAGGTGCGACTGACTTAAATAAGAAACGACCTTCGTAATTCTTAATAGTTGCAAGTCAACTCTAATTGATTACAAATAGAAGCTCAATTTTATGTGGGCTAATAGGTAGTAGTGACTATTTACCGTCAGAAACACAGCATATTCGTGTGCTACTACTGCTTCATTGTTATAAAAACTTGTTAAAATTTTGTCAATGCTTTGCTGAGAAATTAAAAAGAAAAAAAAAGAAAGAAAATTTAAACTAGAGAGTAAATGGTTAAAAAAGCCTATTCTACCAATTTGGCGTAAAAAAATCGTCAGCATTCTATTCCCTATGTTACTGGTCCATTGTCCCACTGATGGGCAAGAGCCTACTCTCAAAATAGTCATGATTCATCCTGTCATAACAAAGCACATCAGCTTAGTGCGAAGCAATTGACATAAATTGAACTTTCTTTTACTTTTGTGTGAACTAGTGGTATATACAATTAGTTAATTATTTGGCACCGTTTTACTTCATTAGTATAGAAGTGGTAGGTGACCTATAGCTTGCTTAAGCCAACCAATGCCCGCTATAAAACATATGTTAACATTTCATTTGCTTAATAGTCGCGAGACTCAAGGGAATATCATGCTCAGTACATGCATAATTACCCTATTAATTAGTCGTTACAAATGTACCTAAGTGAATTTAGCCACTGCCAAGTGGAACGCACTCAATGTTTAAATTATATAGATCAGAGTTTTTCAAACTTTTTTGGCGTGACCCCGATAGCATTTACACATATTTTGCCACCTTCCACTCACTGCTTTTATTAAGTAATATTTTAATTTGTGTTATAAATATGAAATCTGTTAAATATTATTGATTTTTATAAAAAAAAAAAACTATCAGTTACTTGCATAATATAGTACTTAAAACAGAACTTTTCATTAAAATTTTTAGTTATAAAGTTATTCAAAGCTTATATTTTTTCTTACTTTTAGGCTTTGCGACACCTTTAATAAATAAAAATATTTCAAGATCGCCTAAATGAGTCGCAACACTTTGGAAAACACTGTACTGTACAGTAAATACGTCGTACTTTATTAGCCATTTACACGAAATCCATTCTAAGACTCCTAGGAATTGAAACCTCGGTATGGCGATTTACTTTTGATTAATACTGTTTATAGGTACTCATTTAGCTTTGATTTTATCTTGGAATTAATAATTAAATTGAAATATGGATTGAGTTCTATCAACTGGTCTACCGCATAGTATATTAGTATATAAATGGAAATATATACGTGGAATGTCACTACTGATAGATGCAAGTAGGTCTTAAAATATTTTACTGTTACGCTTCGACCATACGATATAAAGTATATTATATTATATATTATATCATGTAACTATGCATACTTGCGTTTGCCGTGGAAAATCATATTTTTCTTCGGTACTTTCATTAATATTTCGTATTTATTTTTAATTGTTGGCGGTTTACTGAATTGAATATAGCGGAATTATTCGTTATAGAATACTCAGAGATCTTTAACGGAACGCCAACGGAGTCCTCTGAGCAGGTTGCCTTGTTAGTTAGTCTACTCAGGAGAGCAATAACGCTCTTACAGACCTTCGGGTGCTTACGGCATTATGTCGTTACATGTATCGAACTCGGTGCCGCTGGCCGAGCGGTACGAATTTCCACTCTTGCCGCATCTAATTTACTACACTCTAATTTAATTAATTTACATGCATTAATTGATTTATTTGTACATAGATTCATTGGTTCTAATTCATCTTTTTTATGCCGGTTTGGGTTTGAACTTGGCACCTTTTGCGTGTCAAATTTGATAAGAGGCGTTGCGCCAAGTGTTGTTAACTTCAAAACAGACAGAAAATATATTTTACACGTTTCTCATTTTTTTGTCAAGTATTCTATTTAACAAGGTCTTAGCTATAAACATTAATCAACCATTATAAACACTTTCGTCCTTGCGTTGAAATGATTACTCACGTAGGCACACCACTGAAAGCAGCGTTCATCACTTAGCCGAAACCATCTTACTCATATCCTAGCCGAAATACATCTCGCGAACTTCACAGAATTCACCAAAGTCGTCTACTTACGTATATTGATGTCATTACTCAACCGCAGGCCTCACATCGCGAAATAGGTACTCGTTGCCGTAAATGTAATGTACTCTCACAATACGTACAAAGTTGACTTTAACCGTAAAAGGCCTTAATTTACAGTGGAAATCTTGTGTTTTAATTTATTTTGCGTTATGGAAATGTAACGATGACACCTTTATTGGGTGTTATCATCACTCTGGGATGTATGAACTTCAAAGTTATGATGTATAAAGTTATAATGTTATACGAGCATGGCCGTATATAAATACGGCCATGCTTATGGGCGGTTAGTTTACGTTCGGTTAGCCTAAGATCCACATTTCCCTCAGCATAAGTAAGAAAGGATAAATTCTTCAAACCCGCAGATTTGACGACCCCCGTAGCGGAGCGGTCACCATCGGTCTGACGCGCAGTGGGTTCCCGGTTCGATTCCCGGCCAGATAGACATCGGAATGTATTTAGATATCTGTTCTGGGCTTTGTGTTGTCATTGCACCCGCAACACAGGAGAAAATCCTAGTGCGGGGCTATGAGTGTAGAAAGCTTGTGTGTATTTGTTTTTTGTCGATAAAATTCCAAGTATTTTTATGTCTGGAATATCTCTGTTAGCATTTTCTAAAAAAAGAAATAGATACCCCTTTATGTTATGGGGGGGGGAAGGGGCATAGCAAAACTATAGTTACGACCATGTAAACAAGATACAATTAAAATTATTATTAATTTCCAATTTCATATAACTTATAAATTAATATTTCTAGTTAGATAGAACTTAGCCTAGGTACTATGGTTGTTTAGTTTCATAATTGATTTCCCACAGAAGACACGCACACAATTGGTCACGTATTAATATTTATTATCCGAGAACAATAATAAATTTTAGTTTATAACGAGTGAAACTTTCTATTTCTTCATAGCCGGTTACTAAGTGGCGAATCATTAGTTTATTTAGTGGATGTAAGAGCATTTAATTCATGGTTTAGTATCGGTTAGAGGGAAATAAGATCTTTACGAGCCTGTTGTTAGCTACGCAAGGATAGCGCCGTCAGCTACGTAGCGAAATGCTTGTTGTAATGAGATGCTTGATTGTAATGAGAATGATTAGAAAATTATTATTATCATTATATAATATCTGATAAACACCCCACGCTTTTATACGACAAAAATATTAATGGCTCTATTTTTAAAGTTATAGATTTTTTTTTTCGATTTTTTAGTTCAGCTGTTTCAAAAGCGTGCTTTTTAGGTTTTTTAAACTATTATTTATTTCTACTTTTTTACTTTTGTCGATGATAATTTTGTAGAAGCGAAAATTGATTTTTAACGCATCATATGTGAAAACAGCTTCTTTGGTCACACACCCAAATACTAAGTCACATTCAGCTTGCATCAAAATTGTGGGACATTTATACAAACTTTCATTCCCTATTAACCCCTTATAGGGGTGGATATATAAAGATATATGTATATAATATTGTCACGCTTATTTGCTACCACATTCATATAAAAAAATAGTTTGAAAATATTTCATTTTCATTCTCATTTTGGCTTCTGATTTCATTCAGCTAAAACCCCGCAACGTATCTTTGGATATTCGGGAAAAGCCGGCAACGTTGAGAGTAAGGAGGTACCCTCAGTGGTATCTCTCATAAGATGAGCGTGCAGAATGCACACACTACGATTCGTCGGAATCTGCCTCCATGGGCTCATGGGACCGGGGAAGGAAGTCATGCAAGCATTACTTCTTCGCAGAAACATCGCAGTTGACATGTCGCTTTCGAGGGGAAAAGGAAGGAAATGGTCGGCCTCCAATACAGAGCTGAGCGCGCTACGCTCGGCATTCCACGCAAGGCTAACACCCATTATATGCTGGGCCGTCTCGTCGAGGCAATGACATACAATAGCATTACCTAAGCTATTTAGGTTGACTTTGGTTAGTAGCAATAGTACCCTTATAGTTAAGAGTTTTGCCACGAAATATTTATTTCCCAACTCGGTAGCTTATCATGGAATAATTATAGCACATAACAGTCTAGTTATAGTAAGCAGTTTATACGGCTTGAGGGTGCGGAGTGCGTCAGATAATAAATTGCATCTGTATTATCTTAATATATCTTCCTTGACGGTTTTATTTTACAAGGCTTACAGGCTCATGTGGTGCGGCCACACTACATCGTAATTTGAGATATATTTGTTGAAGTTACGATAATTATTTCTACCATGTATGTAATGCACTTTTCATCATTAGGGAAGCTATTGCTGAGCTGCTCTTTAAATGATTTGAAAATTGCATTAAAATAAACTTATGTATGAGAGTAACTTGTGGCGAATTCTGACGTAATAAACTCGCAGGTTTTGAAACATAAAAGGCTCGATATAAACTATATAATGTGACTATGTAGTCAACTCTTAGCTATGAAGCTGTGAATATAAATATTAGAAAATAGCTGTATTTAAAAATAATCTGTTAAATGATTACTAGAACGATGTGGAAGCGGCTTTTCTGCGAAATTTCGCGATGTATTTTATAAAGGATGCGTTCGTAAATATATGATAGCAGCTCATTAAAATCGAGACTGGGAAATAAATTACACGGTTTTAATAAAACTATATTTTTTGTCTTTTTTACATTCTGTTATTGTCAGCTTATAGTAAATATATGGAAATGCAGCACTTTTTAATTTTAACACATATAAGGTAGGCATATGCATTTAAACCTCTTTTATACTTTAACCTAAAGATTACGCAGATGGACCACCTAATGGAAAGTAGTCACCCTTGCCTATGGACATTTTCAACACCAGAGGAGGGACCAATGCATCGCCGGCTGTGAAGGAGAGCTCTATTCGCTCTTTTTGAAGAGCTCTATGTCATAACGTTCCGTGATTGCCTCAGGAGGAAGCTCATTCCACATCTTCCTACCTACTTATATATTAGGTAGTGTAAATGCCTAAAGGAGGATTTGATTCTATAGTTAATAGGAGATTAATTGCAGATTTTGTAGATTTTTTTTATAAAAGTTATAGCATAAGCATACAGTCTTTTGCCTATTTTGAGGTTACTATCGCCTTCGGATAACTGTAATCAATTCCTAATAGAATCGAAGGCTTATCTGAAGTCCTTCTAAATTCATTGTTACCCTTATATTATTTTACGATGATACATATAAGTCTCACCTTATATAAGTCTCTGATTATACACAGAACATAGCAGCGCTTATCCTTGCTGCTAGTAGAATAAGTATTGATGTTCGCCTCTATTTTCATTATAAACTTACGTATGGCTTTAAATTTTTTGAGTTAAAACAAATCCCACTTTCGAATTCGTTCTTTAAAAAATACTTAAAAACTATTAGTACGCTTATTTATAAGCTTGAAGCCCACTTATTCCCAAATAAGATCTGTCATACCGTACGTCCCTGAGTGATGATTGACGGCCTTGACAGGTATTCGTTAAGTTAATGGAGCGGCGAGTTAATTTCGGTCATTAATTATGACAGATGTATCATTCGAATCGGTCACGGTTCATTTCGCTCGAGGGGCGCGTTATGAAAATTTTGACCACGGGATGAGGTGTTAACGCGATAACGAGGCGGAGATTGGCAGGTAATGGTATTCAATTTCAGATTTGAAATATAAAATTGAATACTATGTTTAAAGTTGAATACCATTTTTAAATCGTCACATACCAGCAGAAAATGAGAAACGCAATTCTTTAGTGTTGGCATCCGTCGTCAACATTGAAAATGCAATGGTGTTTCTGTTTTCTGTAAGAATACTCTGGATTTTAAAAAAAAATAAAACCACTAGTAACCAAAGTGTATACTTAGTTTTAAAAGAAATTATACAACACAATACGCTGTGTTATTTTTTTTACCTACACTTGATTTTAAACTAAAATAAATATCGAAAACTAACACACCTAGACTAAAACACTACTAACTACACTACACCTACACTAAAACAGAAACTAAAAAACCTAGACTGCACGCGTGCACAAACACGTGATAGCTAAATAAAGCTAAAATAGCGCTTAAACGTTTTTCCTTTTGCGTTTGTTTATGCTTCTACGCGCGTCCCGTCCGCACGTGACCTACTTGTATACTATCATTGCAAACGAAGACGTACGAATATTGCGATATGATTTATGCGTGCATATAGAAGGCGCGTGCAACAGGAAAAGCGTTCTTAGGTCCTCTGCGACCTGCATGCGTATGAAACGCGTGAAAAGTAACAAACTGATATGAATAAGATACGATGCAAGTTGAATGTGTGCGGACTCAAAAAAAGCTCTAAAAGCTTGTTTTTGAAAATACTTTGGTATAATTGTTTTATCATAAAATTGTCGCTATCAACGATGACTTGGTCACCATTCGCTTTATAAATAGTTAAACATACACGTGAATAAAATCCACAAATATCACGCCAGCGGCTACGGTCGTGCATGTTATAAAAGAATCTACAATATGGCCTGACGAGGCATTTTAATTATGACATTACGTACTGGTTTGTGCATAATTAATTCGAATGGTGATTTATGTTTTAATCCGCAACAAAACTCGCTCCCCGCTGAGATTTCAGTACATATCGTGTCTTGTAATCTGATATTGCGGAGCGGTATCGACCAGGCTGTATAAATTGCTGGGAATTGTAAATTATATATCAGTTAATGTAAATCGTGCCAGATTTTATTAATAACAAGTCAGCTTCTTTATATAAATGTGTATTCAGATATGTTCCCATCGTAATTTTTGGCTGGGATTTCGTAGGCTTGGATTGGGTTGAAACTCTATCTTTTACATTATTTTTTTAGCTTACGGTAGAGGCGGAACTTTCTATATAAATAATTCCCGTTAACTACATAATAGAATCTGGACATATGGTCCATGACATGACGAATTTTTAAAAAACGTTCTATATCTTAAGAAATCATGCATGTCAATAAAAAAATTGCCGTATTACCGAAATCACAATAAAATGAATGTCAATAATAAATCAGTAAATATATATTCAGTGAAGCTTATTAAACAAAATCTTTACGACTAGTAAGATCAAGAAGTTATCGTGAATGAAGTGTTGTTTATTTAATATGAACAGCGATTTTGGTTCAGGTAACACCAGAACATGTTCCCCGTGGACACTTCAATCCTTATCACGCGTGGTAATCTGATAGGGCAGATCGACGCACGCTACTGTAAACGTTAAATAATTATGTATACTGATACATTTTACGATAATTATGGAATGTACTTCCTTTTGAATCAGATTCTTGGAACACTACGACACTGAGAAATGCGCAAAGGAGCTCTTTGGCGCTGAAAGCTTCAACCGCCAACGATGCTCTGTTACAAGCCTTTGAATGTTTTTAGTTTATGAATTTAATTTAAAACGGACTTTTTATGTTTCCTTCTCTTTGAAAACTATTTTAAAATAAGTGCAACAGTTACAGATACATTATAAATAAAACAAAGAAATTATCATTAATCATATTAAATTATCAAAATTTAAAGTAAATTAATCTTAGATATCTATAATGTTCTAAGAATGCTGATGCTTATATATCCACTATATCTAGTTTGCATATTTGATGAAAGTATAAAAATAGCAAATTTTGATGTGAGTGGATATTTCGTTAATGCAATAAAAATGTAGTAATGCATATGTACATATAAGAAAAATACACAACAAGTATGAAGCCACATTTTTATACGTAGATGTAAAAATTGAAAAAGTCCCGCTCTCAGACTAGACAAACAGCAGTAGAATGTTAAAATATGAAGATAAAATAGAGTGCTATAATAACATAAATGTGTTATATGAAAAATGCGTGTGTGAGGCGGTATGCGCATTGCACCGCATAATGAAATTCACGTTAATATTAACTTTTCACTCACCACACCTTCCATGCATTTACATGATTACTATCTAGGTCACTGTATGGTACGATGACTGATATATTTTTTCCTGTTTGCATAGTAATGCTATAAATAAACTCTGAAATATATTTTTTTAATATACAATAGTAGCAAATCTTACTACCAATGAAGAATTGAATGTAGAACTCTTTGTGGTTCGACTCCGGAAGCAACATCACCAAACTTATTTCTGCCTAATAACAGTTATGCACTGCTGTGTTCTGGTCTGCAGGGTGTCGTAAGCGAGACATACTTTTCCGAGGCATTCCATAGTAGTCCCCAGGGGTAACAACGAATCTGTGGCTAAGGTTAGGTGAGACTTTGATCTTACCTAGGGTTGATTACATATGTCCATGGGTGGCATTACGCATTTACCATCAGGTGGGCTGCATGCTAGTTAGTTGCTTCCATACTAAAAAAATAAAAATAAGTTGGAACACCTCGGACATTGTCTTCCTTACCACAACCTTCAAACCAGAGTACGGCAGTGCTTAGTAATATATATTTACACATCTATACAAGTTATATTGTGTTCCTTATTAAAAGACCAAATCTTTTAATTCTGACTATGTAGGACTAAAACTCACTAATGGTACATAAGGTGAATATTTTAAGTATAAAATAAATATTCTGTCATTAAATTTTACTACCCTATACTTAATCTAGATCTATAAAAATCTTAGAAAATAAGCTTGACATTTTATTGCTTAAATGATAATTGTGAGTTAAAAAGCAAGGATTTATACTGAATTCCAGATTCTGTGTCCGTAATCTTGACCGCGATATAGTCTTATTCAACGATTTATTGTATAAATAGTGGTATTTGTGGAAGTATTTTATAACAAGGTAGCAGAAGGAATAAATACACCAGGGTCGAATAGGGAGGTACCACTGTTGCGACTATTTAAAGCGTGATGCACTTCTTATGCTTCGGCGGTAGGGTGTAGTTGCTGGCTCACTGTCATATGAGGCAACCATCTTAGTCCTAGAGAGTAGCAATGCCACTGTGATAAACTTTAGATAGAACTCTTGTTCTATATGAATCTGATAACAGTTGTCATATACTGGTAGAACATAGTTTCGTCGTCGTGATCTAGCGAAGTATGTTGAGCGTTGACTTAGGTACTATGTACTATGTACTGTCTATGTACATATATTTTAATTATTTTTTACTTTTCTGTGGCATGGAAATCGGTGTTTTTGTTATTTTATATTTATTTATATTTATAAAAAAAACTAGCAAACTGACATGTACTCGTAATAATTATAAACACCTGTAAAAATACAAAATGACATTAACACGCTTAGCAAGATAAGACCCGGCTTAGGAGCTTACACTACTTCCTAAAGTCTGCACAAATTAAATATGCAACTCAGAGGCAAAGTAGTCTCTAGACGAAATCTTATCGCTAAGAAAATCCGCAGCACTTTGCGGGCTAGTGGAATTAAGAGGCGAACTTTAATAAGTAGCGGCACAATGGAACTGTTGAGGTCAATGAGCCCGGACACTCAGACAGCTCAAAAGCAGCTCATTCTTTTCTATGAATAGTAAAACGCGGGTCTGTTTGCTGAAACTTCTTATCAGTTTAATGTGAATCAGACTGTACTCTTTGTTAATAAATCTTTTATTTGTATCTGTATATATTTGTTACAGTACCGGGGTTTTACTTCACTATAAGCTTGACGTAGCAAAAGAGCATGCAGTTCCAGCTCACTTATGTATGAGGCGACTATCCTAGTCTATGGGAGTAGCATAGCATCTGTTATCGACTTCAGATAGAACCATTGTTCTATATGAAGTTGCTTACAGATGTCCATTGGCGGTAGTAACCACTTATCAGCGGGGGGACTGCATGCTCGTTTGCTACTTCAGGCTGATAAAAAAGGTTATTTCAATGTGATTGGTCACTACCCCCCATGGACATCTGTAAGAAACTTCATAAGA
>DWLI01004507.1:0-10800 GCA_018249915.1 Cecropterus dorantes dorantes
TCTACTAATTATAGACTTATATATGAGTATTTATTTGTTTGATTCAGCAAAGCTTTCACAAAAATGAAAAAATAATCAAAGACATTAAATAATAGTCTAGAGTTTCCAGTGGAAGACGGCATAAAATGGCACTTATTACGCCGCCTCACACGCATTATGATGAATGTACATATATGGGATAGGATATCAATTTTACTAAAATTAATTTAAACATATAATAACATCTATGTCATAAATAGTCAGTATAGTATATAAAAAACTGAACATATGTATATGCACATTAACGAACATTGATCTGATATCCCATTAAATCATTACAATAAACATAATTTGTTAACTAGTAACATTATTAATAAAAACATTAAAACAAAGCTGCTTCAAGCGATTTGTTTCTTCGTAATGATATATTTAATTTAATGGTTTATAGGAGCTTTCGTCAAAATAGTCAAGTTTATGTAATACAATAATTATATACATTTTCAGAATGCTTACTAGCTTTCATTTGACACCTATATTGTCGTGATAGTAAAAAAAATCGTCCCTCAGTCCCTCTTTTGTTCGGACTGTAGCGCGTGCCGAAGATTACGCCAAGACATACGCCAAAAAATATTACTCTCGTTCTGACGCAATCGGTTAAAAATTAAAGAAAACATTTTACTGTAAGTCGACATTCTTACATCATTAATCCATATACTGCAGCAAGATCATGGAATATGTAACGACTGCAGATCCAATAGAGAGTAGCAAGGTGCAGTCCATTTTGTAAAAATTAACGGCGTGAAATTGAACGGGGCGCGAAATTACAAGCGCGCGGAAGTTACGTAGCTTGCTTTTCGCGTCAAAAGCTGAAAGATCGAATAAAAATAACGTTTATTTCATTAATATCAAAAAAGTTGTATAAAAAAATGGTATTTAGTTTTGTATTAAATCTCAAAACCTCAATATCATACGACCACAAGAAATGTTTTGTTGTGTAGATACATTTATTGGTTCTACCTCCGTGGCTCTACGATCAATAGAAAATTTTAAACAGCGTTGTCATTAACATTTTTGAGGTACGATTTAAACTTCTCAAATCTCGAAAGTTTTTCTGTAAGGGACATTTATCTTCATGTGGGTTTATTAACCGTTGTTTGCGTCGATATACTTACATATATTTTTTGTTATGAGTAAGTTGTCTATGTAGCGAATTATCCTGTTAATCTGATAGTAGTTTTGCTCACATCGGTACACTTCGAGAATAGGCATCAGAGCACACGCCAATAACCTTATTATGCTTGATAATACCGGAAACATGTCATACATCGTTACCTGCGGGTAAAAGATTAGAAGAAGATAATATATAGACGACAAAAAATGCATTAATTTTGTAATATACACCTAATAAACCTCTCAACTGTTGTGTAGATATGGAACAGCAATTAAAATAATAATACATTTAAGAATGGAAAAGTAAATGATGTGTTCATAAAACATTGTCCTTAGAAAATAATTGATACTTACCAAATAACCCAGAGAAATCCTTAATGCGAGATTTAGTAAAGTTACCATGTCTATAAGATTATTTAAACAAAGCACCAAAATCTGCAACGATACGCCACTATAAAGGATGCATAGAATATGATAAATATAAAAACCGAAATATATTTTTCAATATCTAAAATTTAAGTTTGGTGTATTATATTTGCGTTTTTTATAAAGTATGTTACTTTTGAACAAAAATTACCCTGACTCCATACATTGCATTAACGTGGTCACATTGCTTAAGAATCAGCAAATAACATCCACTGAGCTTCGTTATCACAAACTCATATTGATCGATCGTTTTAATTGGAACTGGGTGTTTTCTCTCATTCCATACGTTTCTGATGCCATTCTTCTTATCAATAATGTCTTTAACAGCTGGTGCAGTCTCGCTCAACGAATTATATCCTTTTAGCAAGTCTCCAATACTTCTAAGCCTATATAGAACTTGAATTACCTGAGCTATGAAATCAGCGATGCTATAATTTCGCAATACAACATAGATGCAATCAATAAAATTGGTAATAACAACTGCTACGCCTACACTTATAAACCAAGCAGTTAACTCTATAACACAACTAATAATACTGATTGCAGTACAGGAAATTAGTAAAATAACGGTACTTCTCCGAATCTCTCCAAAGTAAATCTTGCCCAAAACGCTGTCAATATGTTCGTATATGCGAAAGTATTTTAAAAGTTGATCTCTTCCGTATTTGTACACGTAAAACAAATCTAACAAATACTGGATGTATCCAATTATAAATATAATCTGTACGGTGTCTTTAAACGTAAAAGTAATGACCCCATTCCAAAAGTATAACTTGCAGTATAAGGTGATCACATTTAAGACAGCGAATAAGAGTATCAGAAGCATAATTTTAGACCTGGACCAATCATGCTTCAGAACAGCGCCATCGCGATAGACGCAATTAAGGCCAAACAACTTTAATACGGAATTCAAGGGTTGAAGCGTATAGAACGCGTCGAGTTTTTCATTTTCACGCACATCGTGAACGTTCATTTTTGATATCGTCACGAGTGTGTCAGGAAGTTGACTGGTTTTATTTGTTGAAGCGTTATATCAACACGCGAATCTTTTAATTGAATTACCTATTACAAAAATGGATCAATTTGAGAGGGCAATGTTTTCAATCAAAAAATTAGAAACGAGTATATTAACCTATGGTGGCCGATAGCTAAGGAAACAATGACATATTAATATATTTATTTGAACAAAAAATGATGACAATAATAATATTTTAAAATAAGAATATGGATATTTTATATCTATTATATAATAAGCTGCACTTGCAAGTGCGTTTCATAACGACACGCAGTGTTTCTTTTTATTAGACTCAAGTAGCAAACGAGCATGCAGTCCACCTGATGGTAATTGGTAACTGTCGTCGTTATATAGAACAGCAGTTCTAACTGAAATCAATCATAGATGCGTTGCTACTCCCGAGGACTAAGATGACCCCCCCCCCCTGGCGTTCTATGGCGTACATTTCAGTAAACCAAAATAATAATAAAATACATAGTCTAAATAATAATTTACTAATAATATCACATACGTTTACGAAAAAAATTAAATCCATTTAAGGTTGCAAACAAAAGTAATAGAAAAAGAAATTTAGTTAACGACCAAGTATATTAAATTTTGGATTCATCGGAATATACGCAATTAGTCTTAAAAGTCAATTTAAATGTTTTTATGTGTAAAAATATCGTGCTTTTCATAAAGACGCACATCACGAAGTTATATTGTTAAAACCAACATGAGTTTTTCGTAAAATTGACTGCCCTACGCTATTACATATGTAGGCATTATTACTTATCAACGGCCTCTTAATTTTCCTTTAATAAACTAATGTATACTTATCAACAAAATTGCAATTGTCCCATCAACAAAATATAACAAGCAGTACCCGCGATTTTGTTGGCACAGACTATAATATAGATTATATTATATTCCTCCCTTATCAATCCCTCAGATTTTTGAGATCCACAGCTAGATACAGGCCTTCCCTGATCAGCGTTTTGTCAATAGTCACTGTCATATTCACGACAGTAGTGTTGATTACACCTATTTTACACCCAAAGAAACGAACATCTATTCCAATAAAAATACTAATTTTATAAACTACATAACTAAAAGCGTAAATCTAAAATTTCATGCTCCTAACTTTAAAAATGTGAAAATTCTATAAATAATTTCAACCACCTTTATTGTGAAGATATCGATCAAGAAATTCCGTCAAGATATTCGTCCTTCTGTCGCGGAGCTGATAGGATATCCCTTTGTCATTCCCGTGACACTCCTTCTCTCCTTCTGTGTATGATAAGTGGCGAGGCCACGGGAATACAATTTCTTCCTATTGCGGTCTTGCAGGAATTATACCAATAAAACCCCTGTTGACTGTATTTTAACCCCCATTTGAACTCGTTCAGATTGAAGTTTGAATACTATATAAGTCCTTGCCTCGCCAATCTAATAACATTACCTCTA
Organism: Cecropterus dorantes dorantes; assembly: GCA_018249915.1. NCBI lineage: Eukaryota > Metazoa > Arthropoda > Insecta > Lepidoptera > Hesperiidae > Cecropterus > Cecropterus dorantes. The sequence continues at coordinate 4,037 of DWLI01004507.1, forward strand.
CCAGTAGAGCCTAATACTAATTAAATAAGGAGTTTGGGTTTTTTTTTAACCAGTAGAATTCTAAACTATCACCTTTTTGTCACCTAAGGGATAGATTCGATAAAACCTTTAAAACCTATTTCCAGGTTCCATGTACAAGATTTATTTTAAGTAAGTGGATTTCCAAAAAATACCCATATATACATGGAGGTACCGTGGGGGTTGATTTTTAAAAAACGGTGAAGAAAAAAAGAAACGGTTCCATTATACTTATCCAGGAAGCCGAATATTAAGTATTATTCTGCTCACATCAAAATTGACGGACTACCAAACAAACTTTTAATTCCTATTACACTCTTATAGGAGATTGATTATATCCATATATCGTGAAATTAATGTTCCATCATATCAAACCACAAATTCAAATACGAATTTTCATTCTGAATGCACTATTAAACCCTCTTACGCGTTAATTATGCAAGTAAAATAGTTATTTCGTTATATCGAGCCACAAAGCTATACTAAGTTTCGTTTTAGTTGCTTCAAAATTGATGGACTCTAAAAAAGTTTAATCACCTATTTAACTCTCTTAAAGGTTGAGTAAAACGGTGAAATAGGAGTTTCAATATATTAAATCGCAAAGCCACACACTACGTTTTGTTTGCTGGCATCAAAATTGGTGGACTTCTAAACATACTTGCAACCCTTATTTTACCACCTTAGATAATCCACAAACAAAAAATAAACAATCCATTTTATCTAATCATGAAGGTAAATATCAATATTTAAGTGAATTACGTACAAAATGACATAGTGTGGACAAAACGATATACTCGTAGTCACCTTATTTCTAAATTGGCGGGCTGTAGCGACGTCCCCGCCACAAAACCATGTCACGGCGGCTATATTTAATATCCTGTCAGACGTTGAACGCCTACTTGCATCAAAGAGGGCGGATTTTCGAAAACACGGTCAACCCCTATTTAACCCACTTGTGATCATAGTAATACTTTATTGTACTCAGAAAAATCAATCCACTTTGGGGTTGATTTTTCAAAAACGGTGAAATAGATGTTTTATTATATCAAACCGCAAATCTAAGTTTCATTGAGCTTGCATCAAAATTGACGGTGTTTCATTCAAACTCTCATTCCCTATTAGCCCAAAGGGGGTAGAAAATTAGTAAATCCGTTCTGAGTTCACGTCTACGTTATAAAAGGAGCCTCTTGTAAAAATTGTATGTTTCTACCTCTATTAGTTTAAGGTCTGCGATGTTTAGTCAAAACGTGAGTGCGTGAGCATCCTTTCGCATTTGTTAGATAAAGAACTGAAGAAACAAATCTTTAGACGGTACAATTAGATGAGGGTTATAGTGTGATATGAGTTACGTTATAGTAGACACAGTAATTATTTTTTAACACTAAATAAAAATAAAAAAAAAATATCCTTCATCGAGCATTGTAAAGTAACTTAATCAAATTCGATGATGATGATGATGAGATGACGATTCGAAAATGAAAAACGTATCGTGAAAAGTAATAATTTAAATGATGATGAAACTGAGTAGAAAGAATAAAAGAATTAATTATAATTTGAATATATTCTACAGTTATTTCACATACTGCACAAATATTAGAGTGTAGGTGACAACTACAGATGTAAATGAGACAAGAAACCGATAGTTGATCGTGAAGAAGTTAACCGCGTGGAAATGAACAGGCCTCGATATTACTAAGTTACGAAGCTGCTTTAATGTCTTCTTCGTTTCAATATCTGAAAACAAGACTATCGTGAGCAATCGCGGAATAATTGCCTGTCATTGTATATTAAGATCGTTTGATATGAGTATATAGATTTTGATAATTTTAAATATATTTTTTGAAATAATTGTTATATTTTTATACGTTTTACTATCTTCAATATCGTCGCTTATATAACAATACCACGTAAGTGATATTTGGGAACTTTTCAAGAGACAAAAAACTGTATATTTTGTCTAAACAATTTCATTAAAAATATACAGTTACGGTACCGCGCAAGTGATATTTAGTAACCTTTCAGGAGAGACGAAAACTATACGAGTATACTCGTATGTTGTCTGAAAAATTTCATACAAAATATACCGTTTTTTGTCTCTCCTCAAAAGTTACGCGGTATTGTTATATAAGCGACGATATGTAGTTTTGTTTTAAAAACAGAAAAAAATGTGACGAAGACATACTTATCTTCTTATTAATTAATAAGAGATCTATGAGTCGTACAATCCTTTTCAATTGTTTGTAATTCTGCTCTGCTTTGTACACTCCGTAAAAAGTAATCGAAACACGATTGAAGAGAAGTAAGATACTTGATGCCATTGTATACCATGCCGAGACATTAACATCCACTGCCTAAAATAATAATGAATATGAAGATTTCATTTTTTTTCTAGTTGTTTCACTGGAACCACACCATTATGTATATTTTACCAAAGATCCTAAAAACACTCTTATTATTAAATTTAACAGCAATGTGATGTCAAGCAGAACAGTAATACACGATGACAGCATCTGAAATATAAATTAACTTTAGTGAAAATCCGATATTATATAGAAATGATTATTTGTATCGAATGGGTGCACTTACTCTGATTCCAAACATGGTATTAATAAAATCTGTTTGCTCGAGTAAAAGCATGTAGCATCTACTGAGTTCGAGTACTAAATATTCTCGATTAAGAGAAATCGTCTTTAATAAATCCAAACGACTTATGTCTTTGATTTTTTTCGGTTGATCTTTTTTGGTTTTAATTATCACCTCTTTTATTACTTCTGATAATGATTCACTTGCTAAATAAAAGTCTTCTAGTACATCACCTATCATTTTCAAACGATATTCGACTTGGATTATATGCGCGATAATGTCAATGATAGCTATTAACCGGAGTACAAAGTAGACATAGTTAATGGATTCTGTCGCTATCATCCAACCAATGCCTATATACCACACGATGAAATCAAATACGATGCTCGATAAAGCAAAAATTGGAAAGAAGATCATTGTGTAAAAAATGTTTTTCTTAATATCATTGTAATAAGTCATGCAAAGAACTCTGTCAATGTAATCATATACCCTGAGGTACCCCAAAAAGGCTTCCTTGCCATATTTAAAGACGAAGTACAAATCAATAATGTACTGAAAGTAACTCAACCAAAAGATCAATTGGACCGACTCTTTGAAGTTAATAGTACTCTCAAAGTTTTGAATCTTGAAGAACATAAACAAAGCATTCAGCAAGGCAAAAAATATCAAGAAGAAAAAAAACTTGAATATGGAACGCGAATATTTTAGTTTTATACCATCCCGATAAATATAACTGAAGCAGCATATTCTCAGAACTGAGTTTAAAGTTTCATACGTATAGAAAGTGTCAAAGTTACGCGAGAATGCTTTAAACTTCATTATACTGTACAATTGGAATGAAACTGAATATGTTTGCTGTATGAGAAATCACAATAATTATGGTTCACTCCACACAACCTTCGAATAAAAATTATTTTTATGACAAAAAATTCAAAATCGGATAGGTAGCATGCTTAAACCTTGTTACAGTAAATTAAAATAAATATTTAATCATTCGTGGTTATGTTTAACTATAAACTAATTAAGTTTAATTAACCATTCTAATCTTACTACGAACTGTATACTGAATTACAAACAATGAATATTTTATATTTTCATTTTTATTTTAAGTTCATGTATTTGTTTTGTGCTTTTATTTATTAAAAACAATATTATTAGTTAAAGCCTCGAGACGATAATTTCACGTAAATTTTTGAACAGAGCATTTTTGATAAAGGGAATGAAATATAAAGACAAAGAATAAATAGCTCAAAGGGTATGAAAGATAAATAAGTATTTGAAAAACGTTTTGTACAAAAAGGTAAACTATTTAAAAGTTATTTCTTATAGGGTATTTCTAAAATTCCATAGCCAATCTATGGAATTTGAGATGGCCGTGTTTAACTTTAGGAGCGGGAACTGTTTAGACGGCTTCATGGAACTTACTAAAATGATCAGTTCCAAGTTTGTTTGGGCAATATTGGTTTAGTGGATTGGTTGGGTGGTTGGTTTACATATAACTAGGGTTTAGATAGGGTTGGAGACATGAGACGTCCCTGGATTTTTCGTCATTTTGGATCATATTCATTTTTATTTTCAAATAATTGAAGAGATTCTGAAACAAGGAGTATCAGTTATTTGAAGCAATCGGAAAACGTACAGTTTGGGGCTAAGGTATAAAACCTTAAACATAATTAAACCGACATCTATTGATAAAACGAGAGAATGTTCCCCTTGTCAGCTGGCTTTGTTGAAAAAATCAGAAACACATGTCGGACAAAGCTGCAGTGATGACGTTTGGATTTTCTTGATTAATGTGTAAGTTGATTATTTTTTTAATCTGTGATTATGAGAATTAACAATGTTATGATTAGGACCAATTAATGAATCCTCGGTAGTGTACTTCGACCGAGAAGGTACCACCGCCACACCTATTTCTAGCGTGAAGCAGTTCTTGCGTGAGGTGGAAGCGTGCATTTGCAGACTCACTTATATATGAGGCGACCATTTTTGTCCTCGGGAGTAGCAACGTATCGACTTCAGATAGAACCCCTGTTCTATTTGAAGTTGCCTAGAGATGTCCATGGGCGACAGTAACTATTTTGTATTAGATGGACTACATGCTCTTTTGATACTTCAATCTGTTAAAAAATAAGGAAAAGATACGTAAGAAATAGCGTTGAATGACTTCATAGGAGTATTCCTTGTATCGCGAATATATTTTTTAATGTTATTATACCAAACGTGCAGCCCAATTTATTGGCGGTTACTGCTACCTATAGACCACTGTAGCCAAAATATAGAACAGTATATCTCTACCTTAAGTAGTTTACAAATGCGGTACCGTTGCTACGGACTAAGAACTTTGTCTAATTTGAAAAAACCGGCAAGAAATTAATTGTCCAATGGCAAGGTATCATTTCCTTGCCCAATCGTAATAGTTCCACCAACTGTCAAAATAAACTATTAACAAAATTGGTGTGACACCCAGAACGTTCAATGTTAAAATATCCACATAATGAATGTATTTAGATTTCTTTTCTGGTCGGTTTTTTTTACGTTTTCGCAAAACAACAAAAGTAATCCTGGTATGGAATTTTAAGTAGTATGCAGATAACTATAAAATATCTAGCACCTTCGAACTAATACGTTTAAGGCAAAAAATTCTTACAAATTCTTATTTTTTAATTACATCCTAATAAAACCGACATAGGAGACTGCACAAAGCTAGATTTTCGTACGTAGAACTAAGAAAGGATTGAAAATAGAGGCCTAAATAAGTAATGAATAGTTCTAAAAGGTAAAATAAATGCTTGTAATTTTATTTTCTACTTCTATCTAATAGAATTTCTGTTCGTAAATTTGATAAAACAATCTATAAATTGCTTCACAGACCATTATTCTGATCGGAATCGTAGCAATATTCTTTAGTGGGCATTAAGTTATTAAGTTATAAGGCAATTTTTTTAATGGCTATTTGATAGTCCAACCGATCGTAGTTGTAATATAATTGTTTTTTTACAATGTTTCAATGGTTGAGTTTGCCCTTTTAGTAAATGGATCGTTGAGAATTGAAGTTAAATGTTTTTATTAGTAACGGATGAAATAAGTAAACGATATATGAGTAGCAGTTTATATGAAATTAAGATGATGGACTAGAAATGTTTATTTATCAATGTCGGGCCTTGAACGTAATGCTGATGTGAACCGAAATTGAGCATCCAAAGGAACGCCACAGCTTTTTTGATTGTTTGCAAATTTGTTTGTAATAGTTGAATCATGAAGAGTTTTGCTGCCCATGGATATCTGGAATCAACCCCAAACAAGACCAGAGCCTTACCTGATGGCCACAGATGCGTAGCTACCTCGAAAAACTGTGTTAGAACATTTCGTATAAGTATTTTTCCTTTCTCACATCCTTTACGTCAAAACACAGCCTTAACTCTACTATAATAGTTTTCTATAATGCATATTCCGTTTCCATAAATAATGCTAGCTTAATATATATAGTACTAGCTGTGCCTCGCGGTTTCACCCGCTAGCACATAAAAAAATAAAGCAAACAAACAAACAAATCGTGATGTTATATAGCCTTCCTCAATAAATGGACTATTCAGCACAAAAATATTTTTTCAATTGAAACTCGTAGTTCCTGAAAACTCGTTCAACAAAACAAACTCTTATGCTTTATAACATTAGAATAGATCTATATATATACTAATATTATAAAGCAGAAGAGTTAAACGTTAAAATCTATATTTTAACGTTATTATTATGGCGTTGAACCATCCCTACAACCTTCCATCTATTCAGGCACAATAAACAATTTCTCGGGCGCGTTATCACACCTTGTTTGCTTATCAGGGGCAGGCAGCCGCACCTAGCTGATAGGATCTTTTTAATTAATTCTCGCAAACAGTAAAAATGTCTCGCACCCTCGTCAGACCGCACCCGTATCATACGTAATTAATAAACCTACACGCATGTGTAGCATGCGTGTACTGTCTTTACCTGGACACTCATAGTCAGTCAAAATATACAAAAGTTTGTATATAGTATATTGTTCTATAACCTAAACGTTCATAGGCATATTTTTTATATAATTTGAAGTAGCAAACGAGCATGCAGTCCACCTGATGATAAGTGATCACTGCCGCCCATGGACATCTGTAAGTAACTTCATA
>DWLI01004508.1:0-10799 GCA_018249915.1 Cecropterus dorantes dorantes
GTTTTAGAAATTTTGGGAACTAAAACTACTGATTCTGGTGTATACGCATGCCGAGCAACAAACAAATGGGGACAAGCAGAAATAAGCGTTAAACTTGAATGTGTAGACAAGAGTAAAGGAATGAAACCGAGATTTACCACACACATAAAGAGTATTGAAGGCCTTAAAGACGGACAGTCTGCACACTTTGAATGTACTGTGGTACCCGTGGATGACCCAGAGATGAAGATAGAATGGTATCATAACGGTCAACCCTTACGACACTCTACAAGAATAAAAACCGTGTCCGATTTCGGTTTTGTTGTTTTAGACATTGCGTATACACAAAATCATGACACAGGTGAATATGTCTGCCGAGCTTACAACAAATATGGCGAAGACTTTACCAAGGCTACAATTAACTGCTACGGAAGAGGAGGAGTTTATTTGGATAGTTTACAACCAGATTCCTTAGCTAAAATTAGGGAATTAGAAAGCCTGCAAGGAATACAACATCAGGCTCCTGCCCCTGCTTCTGCAGAACCACCTCGATTTATCACACAAATACAAGATGTCACTAAACTGGTAGAAGGCCAGAGCGCGCACTTCGAAGCACGCTTAACGCCAGTAGACGATCCAGACCTAAAAGTTGAGTGGTTCTACAATGGCAAGAAATTACCACATGGACACAGATACAGAACGTTCCATGACTTCGGCATTGTTATTTTAGACATTCTATATTGTTATGAAGAAAACTCTGGCGAGTACGAATGTATTGCAACCAATAAATTAGGCCGAGACTCCACAAAAGCGACATTAAAATGTACGTCGAAAGAGAACTTAATTTTGGACTCGCAACTCCCGCGGGTATGTAAACTTTTATTTTTATTAAATATTTAGGAAAATAACTTTGAATCGCTTATATTTTTTTATTATAAATACTATTATAGATCACAGGGCTTTACCGATTTACCTTGCGAATTTAATAAGTGTACAAATTTCATGTTTCAATATTTGACTGGAAATTTTGCTCATATACCGTTGCAATTATCCATTTCTTCATAATTATGCAATACGCGTCAGGACAAGTAATATTTGAGAATAATTATTACATATCATTGATTAATATTTACATATCTTTTTAAAGGGCATGGAGGGTGGTTTGGAAAAATTACAAACCTTGGAAGATTCTATGATACGCAGGAAGGATACCACAGTAGAGGAGAAACGGGGTAAAGCTCCCGTTTTCACTGTTCCATTGTCTAATATCGAAAATTTGAGAGAAGGCGAAAATGCGCACTTTGAAGCTCGTTTGACTCCAACCGATGATCCTCAATTAAAGGTATGTGGTGAAGTTAATTATTTAAAGCTAGGCCACGGCCAAGTACATGGAAAGGAACAAAATTAAAAATACTTTACAATTACAAGTTGTATTTTTTAGATATATGTGTACTTAGAAGTAAAACTATTTTATATAAATTTACTAAGGTAAATTGTGATATTACGTATAAATTAATATTTGTCTACCTTGATTTCAGGTGGAATGGTATTGGAATGGAAAATCTCTTAAGGCAGGCTCCAGATTCAGGACATTCTGCGACTTTGGATTCGTTATTCTGGAAATTTCACCTACTTACCCAGAAGATTCTGGAGAATATTTATGTAGAGCTTACAATAACTATGGTGAGGCGGTTACTACAGCTACCATGAAAGTACAAGGGAAGAGGAATATAATACTGGAATCACAGTTGCCGAAAGGAATGGAAGGAACAATCGATAAAATTGCAGCTCTTGAAGGCTACACTGGATCAGTTGATACCTCTACACCTGAAACTGAGAGTGGAAATCCACCTGAATTTACCACTACACCGTCAGATCTAATTCTTTCGGAGAACTCATCAGCTCATTTCGAATGTCGTTTAGTCCCTGTGAACGATTCCAGCATGAGAGTGGAATGGTTCCACAACGGTAAACCACTTTTAACAGGATCTAGAGTCAAAACCATCAATGATTTTGGATTTGTTATATTAGAGATCGGTGGTGTTTACCAACGCGATGCTGGTCTTTATACTTGCAAAGCTACTAACCGTCACGGGGAAGCTACTGTATCATGCAAACTACAGGTTAAGGGCAGACAAGGTATTATCCTAGAGCCTCAGTTACCATCATCTTTCAAATCTGGTACGGAGAGCATCCAAAAACTAGAAGAAACATTACACAAACGCGAGGAGATTACAATCGAAGATGAGAAACCAAATCCTCCAAGATTTACCGTAGAAATCAAAGACAATCTCGATATTCCTGAAGGAGGTCCAATACACTTTGACTGCCGAGTTGAACCTGTAGGCGACCCAACTATGAGAATTGATTGGTTCCATAATGGTAGGCCTTTTGCAACTGGATCTCGTGTGCACATGCTCAATGACTTCGGTTTCATTGCATTAGATATTGACTACATCTACGCCCGAGACGCTGGTGAATATACATGCCGTGCTACCAATAAATGGGGATCTGCCACAACCACAGCTAAGATAACATGTAGCGCAAAACGAGATATCGTATTAGAATCGCAATTACCACAAGGAATGAGTGGTGAAAAGATTAAAGAACTTGAAAAGGGACGTGTAACTGATACACCTAAAGAAGAGCCTGTTATAAGCACGCCACCTAAATTTATAACTCAGATACAGTCTCACACTGTGGAAGAATCTGAAGCTGTGCGTTTCGAGTGCAGAGTAGAACCTAAAGAAGATTCAAAACTACGTATCGAATGGTATCGCAATGGAAAACTTTTGCCTTCTGGGCATAGATATCGTACGGTGTATGATATGGGATTTGTCTCTCTTGATATTTTATATGTATACGCTGAGGATTCCGGAGAATATGTGTGCCGAGCAGTTAACGACTTTGGCGAAGACTTTACTAAAGCTACGGTATCTTGCAAGCGTAAGTATTCATACATTTAAAATAATTAATTTACAATATAATTTAAAATTCAATAAAAAAACTACCTATTTAAAATTAAATAGTTTCTTTCTTGTGTCTCAATTTTTTAAACATGTTATTTTTACAGAACTGCCTGATATTATCTTACAAAACCAAGTACCTAGAGGTATGAAAAAATCAGAAGCATTAACACAAATGGAGGCTACAATCAAGAAGTATACATCCGAAATATTTTTGACTGAAGATGATCTCTACGATGTCGATAAAAAACAACCTCCACGTTTTGTAACACAAATTCAGAGCCAGACAACATTAGTCGAAATGGAATCTACTAAATTTGAATGCCAGTTGGCACCAGTAGGAGATCCTAACATGAAGGTTGAATGGTTCTTCAACGGCAAACCTTTACTGCATAGTATGTATTTAATAATCTATTATATTATTGTAATGAAGTTAATTTATTATTGGTTATAAAATCAATCCTATTAGCATGACTGTAAAATCGTGTTATAAATAAATTAAACCCAATCGTTAATTGCAGAAAACCGCTTTACGCCGATTTACGACTTCGGTTACGTAGCTATGAACTTCGGCTGGGTCTATCCGGAGGACAGTGGAGAGTATGTTTGTCGTGCAACTAATCTTTATGGAATGGACGAAACAAGAGCTGTCATTAAGACTGCTGGCAAGCCAGGCATTGTTTACGATTCTCAACTGCCAAAACATATGAAGAGTATTGAAAAGATCAGAGAAATGGAAGCTTCTTGGCAAGTGTAAGTATATTACGTGTATAATATTAGCATAATTGTAATAGATAGTTATTAATTAAAATTTTAGTCAAATCATTAATTGGGTTCTTTTATAATAATTCTGTAGGATGTTATGAAATACTTATAGTCTATTAATATATAATAACTTTGAATAAAATTACATTTGCTAGTTAAGAATCATTGATATACGTTGATATTGTATTTATCTAAGCGCATCACTGCTTTCTAGTGGTCCTGAGCAAGCAGTGGAAGAAGCAAAGGCTCGTTCGGCACCTGTATTTGTGAGTCGTCCTGAACCAGTTACTGTGGAAGAAGGCGAATGGGCCCGGTTCTGCTGCCGGGTCACCGGTCATCCCAAGCCTCGCGTCATGTGGCTTATTAATGGAAACACTATCGTGAATGTAAATATCTATCATTAATCTTTGTTGTGTTTGTGTAGTTTATTTAAGTATCACTGCAAAATATAATATTTTACATCAATTTTATTATTCTTCAGGGCTCGAGATATAAGCTCATTTATGATGGAATGTATCATTTCGATATACCCAAGACCAGACAGTATGATACTGGAAAAATTGAAGTGATCGCTAGAAGTTCCGCAGGAGAAGCTCTAGCTACGACCGAATTAAAAGTTATCCCGAGACACGATGACTATCGAGGTGTTCTAAAGAACGCGCCAAGACGTAAGTATTTATTAATGAAGAATTACACTGTTAGGTATTGCATACTATTAAAAACCTTTATAAAAAGGCTAAAAGCTATCTATCAGTAATTGCTAAATGATAGAACTAAGAATTAAAATAAATAGCTTTTAAATATATGCTGCATTAACACACGTCACCTACTCAAGCACACACCAACATACCGCTTAAGCACAAATAAATCCCCTTGCATCCCTAATCCTTCCTTCCGACTACTGGTATGGATTTAAATAAGACCAAGCTGCTAAATCACCTGCTTCTACCGGCTTAGCATCGGATTCTTGCCGAGGTATGTTTTGAAATTATATAAGTTAAGACAAATATGATGAAATTTTATTAACCTATTTTATTGATCCTGTAAACAGCTTGGTATGATGAAACAACACAGTATCAGCGTTCTGAAACTGAATTAGAGAAAACATTTGAAGAAAGGCAAGTTATGCAACGCCAGGGCGTTATTGATCATAGACCTGAATTGAAACCAAAAATTATTAGAGAACCCGAAACAGAATGGCAGCAAACAGTAAAAAAGAAGAAGAGCGAGGAATATTACAATAAACTCCAAGAACTGGAAAACGAGCAAGTAGTCAAAGAAAGTAGACTAAGGGAATCTACCCACCAATACGCTATCCCTGGTGAAAAGGTGACAAGCAGTTCCGTAGCTAAAAGTATGGCACAAAGATATGAAGATAATTTGTAAGTATATCCACTATAGTAATAAGCGTCATATAAATAATAGTCACTAAGCGTTTTTTTCTAACTATTACTTTATTTTCTGCAGGGAACAAACCGAAGAGATTACGGAGAAACAAGTTCAGAAGAAGGTAAAGCCTAGGATTCCGGATCCATTAGAATCTACTGTGCACGGGAAAGAAGTTCATGTCGCCAAACAAAAACAAATTCAAAAGGAAGTTGTAGGAGATAAAGAAATCACCCGCAAAATTACATCGACGGAGACTACTGAAGTTGAACATAAAGCGCAAACTCAAGAAAGAGTTGTGGAGGGGCCTGTCAAACCAAGCAACCCTCCTGTATTCACAAAAAAGATGCAACCCTGTCGTGTCTTTGAACATGAACAAGCTAGATTTGAAGTCGAATTTGATGGCGATCCATTACCTGTAATAAAATGGTATCGTGAAAATTTCCCGATTAAAAATTCACCAGATTTCCAAATACATACTTTCAGTACAAAATCGATTCTTATAATAAGACAAGTATTTGTCGAGGACTCTGCAGTATTTGCCGCTGTAGCTGAAAACAGGGGAGGTACTGCAAAATGCAGTGCTAATCTTGTTGTAGAAGAGCGCAGGCGTCAAGGAAGAGGTGGTGTAATTCCACCAAGTTTTACATTAACTGCACAAAATGTTAACGTAACTGCTAGCCAACTAGTTCGGTTCGATACCAAAGTTACGGGCACAAAGCCTATTGACGTTTATTGGCTTAAAAACGGCAAAAAAGTACAGCCCGATATAAGAAACAAGATTCTTGAAGAAGATGGCACATATACTCTACTTATTCTTGAAGCTTATCCACAAGATTCAGGAAAATACGAATGTGTTGCAATTAACAGCGCAGGTGAAGCAAGGTGTGATGCCGAATGTGTTGTTAGTGCCCCAGCTACTAAAGAAAAACCTAAGCCGCAAACGAAGGCTGCTAATGCACCTCCAGAAATTATGGAACCACTAAAAGATAAAATAGTGAACGAAGGTCAAGCTATTGAATTCAGTTGCAAAATAACAGGAAAGCCAACTCCTACAGTACAGTGGTATAAAGGTGACAAATTAATCAAGCCTTCAAAGTACTTCCAAATGTCTAGAACAGCTGATGACTATACTTTGCGTATCTCTGAAGCTTTCCCAGAGGACGAGGGAGATTATAAATGCGTCGCTTTCAACTCAGCTGGTCGTGTTACCGTTTCTGCAAAGTTGAAAGTTACACAACCAGATCACACCGAAAACCTGCCAAGTTTGACATCTTTGCGCGATATTGTAGTCTATGAGGGTCAACCTGCTCAGTTTAAAACTCATATAACTAGCAAAGTTAAACCAACTATACAATGGCTTCGAGAAGGCGCTCTTATCCCTGAAACTCCCGACTTCCAAGTAAGTTTTCAATTTTCGAACACTAGTTATAATATGGTAATGTGTTGGTTTATAAATCTGTGTAACATTTATGTAAGCAATGAAATAATTGTTATGTAAATATTATTATGTACATTTCAATAAAACGAGTTATAAGATATCCATTCCAGTTCTATTAATCCAAGTTATAAGATATCATTTTCTTTTTTTCAAACTATAATTATTTATTGTTTGAAATAAAATGATATCTCATAACTTGTCTTAATGTTTTAACAATAACTTGCATTAATGAAACTTTGCTCTTGTTGTTTGTTGATGTTTCTGGCTCTTATATTATGAAAAAAAAACGCGAAGGGCGAATAAAAATGCCACTTTTTTATTTTTAATAATAAATCAGTTTCATTTATTTATTAAAATCATATTTTTATATATAACACTTGTTGAATTGCATCTTTTATGTTCAATATAATAAGCTATAAATATATCGTGTCACAAAAGCCAAATTTTAATCTTCAACAATTACAATTACATTACAAACATTTTATTAGCAATATTATTTACAAACTAAAATACAAGTAGCTTTTGGAGTTCGATCATCTTTAAATTGAGTAGTAACTTAAATTTACATCCCATAAAAATCGAGCTTATAGAACAAAAATAAACCAAAGCTGACATTAATTTCCAGATGATCTACGAGGGCAACAACGCCGTATTGCTCATCGGCAACACGTACGAAGAAGATACCGGCACTTTCACCTGTCGCGCGACCACGGCCGCCGGCCAGGTCGAGACCTCGGCAAAACTAGTCGTCAAAAGTAAGACATAGACACAGGCAGCGAGCTCGCGTCGCGCACTTTTAATCCATTAATGTAGTGTTTCTTTGTTTCATCTCTATACCTCAATGAGATCGGGTGAAAACTACTACGTTAAATATTTTAAAGTTGACAAGCGAATACAAAATCTCAGAAGGCTTCACACTATCGTAGCGGTTCCCGCAGTAACGATTCCGCCCGCTTCCTAGAAACCTCGCGTAACTACAAGTCATGATGTTATGGCCCATAGACTATAATAATTATCACAATCACATTGTACAAATGAATGTCCTTATCTCCATAATAAGCAATTTCGCGCGTATGTACAGTCGACCGCTATGCGCGCATTGTCTAACATAATTTGCAAGTGAACTCTATTGTAAACTTAACTCCGTAGTATAATTTGCGCGAACTTCTGCATCTAACAATGCTGTAAATTATAAGCTTTTTGTGTAAATAGTCTAGTCCATCCACGAGCCAGCGACATTTGGAGGTCTACGAGGAACGAGCGGCGAGCTTCTGTACATTTGGACACACGTAACATGTGATTAACATGAACACGACTATACTTTACGATGGTTTTGTTTTGCTTTTACCGCTACGATGTATGCTAAATATATCTTAAATTGATATATGACTGTGAAGTAGAACACATCACTTGATATACAAGACGCGTCTCTTGGCGAATCGTCAAATGTAATTTTCACCCAATACTCTTCTATAATATTAAAAGCCTGCGCTCAGTTTATTAAACAATTTGCCTCATTAACAAAAATATAATAAAACTACATTACGCTTTTTGTGTTTCATTGAGATTTGATGGTAAAGTTTATGCAAACGATCTCAATGATTTGTATTTTCGTTAAAGCAGCTTTTACTTTAAGTAAAGTTTACCAAGGTCCGTGAAACTGGGACTTGAATAGCATTCTGTGGTCTAATCTTGAAATAAATGTAACTCAGCCATTATATTTGTAACTATCTTAATGTTGACCGCAAATAATCACCACCGATGTAATATAGTCAAGTCCTCGCTTCAATCTTAACCTTAAGCATGAATCACTGTTTGTCTTATCTAGTATAGATTGTTGTCGAAACGGAATCGTGTTGTCTAATAATAAGTGCACGTAGGCCACGGTGTGTCGTACGCCGCCGTCTACTAATATCATTTAACAGCTACGACTAACTTTGTCATGCTATATCGTTCATTAAAGTACATTGATTCACGCCGTCGAGGTAAGCTCTGCGTTGGTAGGTGCCGCAGGCTCCGGGTGGGTCGTACTCGCGAAGCGCAAAGTTAATCGTGGTTGTATTACGAGATGAGTATCTCTTCCCGCTGTCAACTCCCCTACGACAAAGAAACAATGTGTTAGTCGCGCCTTTAGTGGCGATGCATTACTATTAAAGTACGCACGCATTACTTGCCTTGCCAGTTTCTATGTTTTGATAAACACTGCCGATGTTGATGATCTAATGTTTTCTGCAAGTACAAATCCGAATTGAATGAGATTTTATAGTTTAACGTTACAGTGATCTTTAACTTAGTTTGTTTTAAGTGCACGATATTGTTAAAATAAATTGTGTTGTATGTTTCACCTAATTGTATTAAGTTATTAGGCGTGACAGTATTTTATCACGTAATTTTTCTACCTATCCATATATTTATGAAGTAAAATTTGTATGTTACCTTAATGTGAAAACTGTTTAATAAACGCTATAAATTAATAATCATTTCGCATTATTCTACACACACATGAAATATGATATAAAATCATCCCGAGTGAGCATACCTCCTTAGTTACTTGAAGCACAATGGGGTACGGAGTTCCGTCAACATTACCCACATAGTATTTGATAGATCCACACACTGCACTTACACGTAGTGTCTTCACTGTCCATCAAATTCTGGAATCTCAGTCAGACCAGCTGATATATCAATGAGAATCCCAATTATACACCGAATTTTACTATTTGCATGATCCCTTTGATGGATAGAGAGGCTACTATAGATGCTTATTATCATCGACTGGCATACCTCTATCTAAACCTCTACTCTACTCATGCCATGGAGAACTTAGACTTAATAAACCATAGTTTTCTATGCTACTGTTGTAACTAAACAGTTAATTAACTTTTATCTAATATGGTTTTTTTGTTAAACTTTGCCAGTTAACTAATTTTATATTGGTTTATATTATTTTTATCGTTTTACACATTATGCTCAAATAAGTCTTTAAACAGTCTTCAAAATTGTTTAGCTTACTAGACTCAGATCTGTGACTATGTAGAGTTGGTATATATCAACAAAAATTTCATGTACTGAAATAAGTAAGATGTAAGGAATCAAAAGTGCAACACACATTTTCAGGGACAAAAGAGACAATCTGTGTCTAGTTACTTTTTGCATCGTGAATAAATAATGGGATTCATAAAATGTAATAATATGTTACAATTCAGCACAACATTTCGTATGTTATATGTAATGATAAATCATTTAACATATAAATTATATCTTAAACCCGAGATGCTAAAAGTAGGAGGTAAAATCTTTGTCGCTATGTGCGATTTTAAGTTTTATGTCATTTATGCGACGGGACGATTATGGCATAATTTACCAATCTAACTGTATTATGTTAGATTTTTATCAAAAATATGTATTCGATTTCGGTAATATATTTAAAATGTTGTCAACACTGCAATAAATTAATGTTTGGTATGCCAAATAGTTGCTGCCATACTCACATTGAAATTTCGATACAAAAAGTAGTTAACACTTGAACATAAACGCTCAACTGTAAAAACTACTCCAATAAGTAGTTTTTACTATACACATTAGTTACCATACATACACGTATATTATACAACGATTATGACGAATGCTGATCACCACATACCAGCTATGAACAAAATATATTATTGATAGGGTACCCCTATCAGAAAAAAATTAATAAGTGATTAAAAGTAAATTAAAAGGTAAGAGTAACATAAACATAACAATAAATCCATTAGACCCAAGGAAATACATGATAACTATGCCTCTCGTCAACTTTATAAACAAGTTGGTTAACTATTTTTGGCTATCCAATAATACCTACACGATTTTACGTGCACTGCGGAAAGCTAGGTCTCGAAAGGGGATCGAACGAACTGCTTCCAAACATTGTTATTTCAACTTTCGCAGTTTACATGTGCTGCAAACATAGAGTTGTTTTTCCTAAATGCTGAAACACTCAATATTTATATGCTACTCTGTTTCATGATGTACTTATGGTGGAAAGGAGTAATTGACTTTCCATAGGAATCCGTATTATTAAAGTGCACCGAATTTCTTCTGTTTACACTTTATTTTATTGTCATGTAAGGACAAAAAAGTTTATTTATTTTGCGTTAGTTTCCACATTTATTAAAATAGGTACTCAAACATATACTCAACGTGACACGTTCCCTCCTGAAAAAGTTCAAGTAAGTAGGTAAGGTGAAAGGGATTGACAAAAACGAAGAAAATAAGATGGC
>DWLI01004509.1:0-10799 GCA_018249915.1 Cecropterus dorantes dorantes
CATGTAAAAGTGTGCCAGCAACCACACCCTTCCAACGAAACGCAAGAAATGCTTCACGCTAGAAATAGGTGTGGCGGAAAATCATAATCAAACTATGGTAAACCATAAAGAGGTATCAAATAACAAATTTGATATTACTAACGTCACAGTCTGAGTCCACAAGCCGAATTGTTCAGAAACCTACAAGGTTGACACAGCCCTCGTGCAAACAAATCACTACTAGTTACGGCACATTCACACCGCACAATGAATCCGCGTCAATCTCAGGGGAAATCTAACATTATTCGGTAACTTGCCACTGTCACGGAAAATGGAAAAGCGTACGCCCCTGTGTTTAACTTCCACCGCCAAACTAATTTTGACTGGTGTACTTATGGTATTGAGTTGTGGAAGTAATTTATGATCTTTGTTTTGACTTATTTATTCGGTTATGTAAAATATTAACGATTAATGAATAAACGCTCCCTTGTTATGTGGTCATGTTCATATAACATTTTCGCGGCAATATCATGGCATTTAATGAAATTGATTGAGTACAAAGAGCAACTTAAACACATAATATTGTGTAGAGGAGTCTGTTTTATCTATGATTTGTGAAAAAATATTTTTCTTCCAAAAATCTTATAGCCTGCATATCCTGATAATCAATATACTTTTATCATCACCCACTCTTCTCATGAAACGGTATGTGGAGGAAATCATTACAAAACTGATTAGTGCATAAAATCACTTATTATTGTCAAACATAAATATTAATGTAAAAAATATTTTAAGCAAAACTTACGCATCATTCTGAATCTGATCGCGTGTCACCGCACGTCATAGTCCTACATTTGACGTTGGTCATGTCACGCGTGGTGTATGACGTGTCGTGGTTCAGCGCGCAAACCGGCCAGTGGTCACGCTGCTACAACATGCGCTTCCTTCTTATGTGTTCAATGTGCTTAAATTGATAGTTTTGAATATATGTTTAAAAATAAATTAAAAAAGTATGAGAACGTTGATATGCGCGTATATATTGCATAAAAATCGTTTAATCGAAGTATATGAATATGTATTAGTAGAACACTCCATCTCGATTACACCGCCACGCTTTACTCATAAAAAAATGTAGACCTTAAAATAATTTAATCTGCAACTGAATCTGATCGCGAGTCGCCATACGTCATAATCATACATTTGTCGTCGGTTAGTTATGTCACGCGACGTGAATGACGTGTGACGGTTCCCGCACAAACCAACCAGTGTGACACGCTGCTATGACACCGCTAGAAATAAATTTTTGAACATATGTTTACTAATACATCACAGGAAGTATGAGAACGTCGATATGCGCGTGTACATTGCAGTAAAAAATACTTTAATCGAAACCTATACATATTAATCAGTAGGACACTCATTCTCTATTGCATCACCATACTTTTCTCAGTAAAAAATGTAAACCTAAAAAATCATTTAATCTGCAACTGAATCTGATCGCACGTCGCCGTACGTCATAGTCATATTTGACGTCGGTTAGTCATGTCACGCGACTGGAATGACTTGTGGCGGTTCAGCGCACAAACGGCCAATGGTCACGCTGCTGTGATATTCGCTTGCTTAAACTTTTTATATGTTTACGTGTGAGTAAATATTTTTATTATACTTATTTTGATGAAAGTTCACTCATTATTTGTGCTATTCCGCAAAAGAACATCGTAAAGGCAAAGTTCAGGTATCCACAGTATTATTATACATTCTAACACTTTCACTATTGGTACCAATGTTATACATTCCATTTATTTCTTAATGCAATAATTTAAACTAAAAGGGTGTTTTTTAATATAAAGGAGGAACTCTTTGTGGCTCGATTTCGGAGGTACCACCGCCACACATGTTTCGGCCTAATCATGTCACGGAGTGCGAACAACATGTAACGGTTCGGTGCACACATCATGCGCTAGTCACAATACTATATTATTTACTGATAGCAAAAATGAACGAAAGTGACCGAATTCAAAATTTGGAAAAACTCGTTAAATACTTAAAACTACTCCTAATACTCCCATAACATATAATGAATTAAAAATATTTAATGTAATGTAAATAAATTATATATGTGAGTATATTTTTTACTAAAAAAATGAGCACATTTTTGTAAGGTTTTATTTTAAACCAGCGTTTATTACACTTAAAATAAATTTCGAATACCTTTTGTAATATAACAATTAAAAATAAAGGAGGTAATAAATTTACTGTTTAAATATATAAAAATTGTCATTTCCATACGAATTTATCGCAATATAAATCATAGCTTAAATCGAACATGCGTTGCTATCAGTATTGCAACGTGTCATACAAACAAAACGAATATAAAGGAAACGAGTAGGCAATCCATCTAATGATATGTGGCCACTGTCACTCATGGACATCTGTTATCAACGCCCGATTAGAATAGCCTTCATGAGGTTGGCCACACATACGTTGTTACCCCTGAGGAATATATTAGAACGCCTCACATAAGTATGTTCCTTGCCACACCCTTAAAACCATGACGTAGCAGCGCTTAGTACTACTGCTGTCTTAAGACTTGACTTGAGGTTGCACCTTCAGAGTCATACATTACTGCAAGGATAGTTTGCCAAGTTATTGTCATATCATTTTGAACGTACTTGCTTTCATACATCATTGTCATATTTGACGTTAGTTAGTCACGAGTAAACGATATGTCACGTGATGTGAATAATATGTAACAAGTAAACACACAAATCTACCAGTAATCTCAATATTAGGATTGTTATTAGCGTTATAGGATGTTGTTAATTTATTAAAAACGCTGATTTATTAAAATCAAGTTAAAATAAAAATATCATCCGCATTGACAATACTTTGTTACGCGGCTCAAATAATTATGATAATATAGTAGGTTTTATTTATTTTTGTCACTGCAACTGTTGATAATTTTTAATATAAACTAAATTAAATATGCAAATAAGTAATCATGCTCTATATCAATTTGTCATTAACGAAGACCGGTTACATGAAAAATATATGCAATTTGATTATGAAATTTATATCTTTAACTCTACGAAGTCATTGCTCGTTCGTCATTGTCATACGTTTGGCGTGACATAGCGTGACAGTGCAACGATCGAAACGGACAAGTTGGCCCAATGTGCGTTGTTATTTGTGAATTTCATTTATTATTGCGTTTTTAAATGTTCAGTACGTTCAACATTCTTTCGTATTTCCTTTATACATACACTTATATACCTATATACCTATCTAATTATAATCATTTTATTTTAGTACACATATTTTGCAATCAATATCATAATACAAACCAAAAAACGTTAAATAAAATGCATATTGCTCGCTATTACTTTTATAATAAATAAAAATAGTATGGTTTTTTTATAAGTCAGTATAATCAGAGATTTTGTTACTACTGTTACCAATTCGCTTTACCTTCTTTTTGGAACACTCAACCTACTTTTTTGGCGCTAGTATTATCATTGACGAGTAACGAATCACTTATTCCTCGATAATACAGATCCCAAAATTTTACCAACAGCTGTTGTCCAGTAAGAAACATTTCTTTATTTGCTCAAGGCTGACTGACGTTGCATTCGTATGCAAAACAATCTCAACAGTTAACGAGATTCACGGGGATTTGACGGCTTTATTAAATTGTATCACACATCAAAATGAAACTTGACAGCGGGTGGAACTGTTGCATTTCACCAGAGCTCTTAAATGAGCTACATTTAAACTTTATTGCCTTGGAAATAAAGGTGAAAGGGAGCGTCGTTGTGAAAAGAATTACTTTTAATAATGCGTATTGTGCACTGTTCAACTTGTTTGTTTGCAAATGAAATGTGTTGTTCGAATCTTCGAGGCGAGAAATGTTAGCAGGAGGCACTTATTTTCAAGGTATTTCAAAGCATTAATAATAATCGTATTTTAGGGTCTGACAACAAAATATTATCTCTTGAATTTGTGATTTTCTCGTTAAAATAACAGTTATATGACAAACTTCAACTCTCTTGACTTTATTGCTAAAATTGCAATAAAATTCAATAACGAGGTATGCGCAGAGAAATTACAGTCAACCGATGCGAAACTTTTTGCATCTTGTTTCATTACAGCAAATTATCGGAGCGGAATAACGTAAAAATGGAAATGTTTAAGAAGCGTTCCGCCTTATAAACTGCTAAGATTCGGGCCGATTCGAAATATCCACAAGCCGTCCGCTCAGTCCGAAATTAAACGAGTAATTACAGTGCTTATCCAATTTGGCAGGGCAGAAAAATGCGACCCCCCGCTGTACAGGAAATTTGTTTTAAATTTCGACAACAATGGGGAGATCGCGGGTTGGATAATTGCGTACGGGAACCGTCCGTGACGTTGGCTGTAAATCCGATGTTGTTAATGATAGCTTTTGGTTAGGAATCAGAAGTATGTACCATGTGAATGTGGTTAATGATGGTATAGCTATAATATAAACAGCGTTAAAGCTACTGGTGAAATTGTTATTTTCTATCAGTACACTATTCATTCCGACATTCATAAAATATCCACATCATCAACGCTTGTTGTCTGAAGGACTGATTAAGCATTTTTTTTTTAGTAAATAATAATAATACTCTTTATTGTACCCAAAAAATAAAACATAACAAAGAAACATAAAAATTTAAGAACAATAAAAAGGCGGCCTTATCGCTAAAGAGCGGTTTCTTCCAAACAACCTTACGGTATGTAGTTAAAGTAACAATAAATATAAGAATAGTGAGGTGCTATAAGTTAATTTTGGGAGTGGATATTCGAAATAATAAATTAAGGTAATAAATCAAAAAAACATTGAAGTAATAATAAATAAAGAAATATAAATGGGATAATAAAGGAGTAAACGTAAGAAAACACTTTTATCGGTTCCTGTATGCTTCGAGACACTAAAGTAAATTTTGCATAATATGAGATAGATAATATGAGGTATGTTTATTTATTTTGATAAAACCTCTCCTTTTCGCTCTGGTTAACATTGTTTTAAAAGGTCAGGCTACAGCATATCCTAGTGATATGAGTATACGTTTTATATGTAAGAAAAAAAGAAATAGAGGGTGCATGCTTGTATAATCTAATCTCAAATGCCTCTGAAGTAAAACTCAATCTTTTTCACTAGCAAATTAAGACAATTTCTATTACTTATATTATATAATAACACGTGAAGGTATACATGAGCGCAACAAAAGACAATTGTATAGAAAAATGTATAGTCGTATAAAACATTGTCTTAAGATCGCGTGTCTTGCACCAGTTCCCTGCACCAGTGGGTGCGAATGAAGATATTTATTCAGATTGTGGCCGACGAAATCACCTTATTTGTATCGCCGACACTTGATGAAGGTATTTGAATCTGAAGAGAGGCAAGCGGCTGTAATTGTACCGAAATGAGCCATTTTTAGTAGAAGGATAAACGGTGTTTAAAAAGCTTTCGTAATGTTTTTTTAACAAAATGGTATATTAAAAATTAACTTCTCTATATCATATATAAATAATATTTATTTTTATAAATTATATGGCGTAACTTATTGTCGTTCGTTCAAACAAATATACCTTAATTAATCTACTTTGTGTTCGCTTAATATATTATTTTCTAATCTTAATATATTATTCTCTACTCGATTTTCTACAGGAAAAATGTCAAATAAAGGATATTGTTTAATTTATTTTGAAGTCAGTAATTGGAGTATAATTTCTTCTTCATTGTCTCTAATACTCATTTTCATAGTAATCTTACAAAGATTATGTTGCATCAATATTAAATGAAATGTTTCGTCAGTTAGTTAAATTTAATCAAGAAAACAAATAACCTAAGATATTAACCTTCCAAACAAATAACCTCAGATTATTAACTAACTCGGTGAGACCATAAAATATGTAATAGGTCCATAACATCATAACAATAATTTAATTACAAAAACGATAAAAACATATAAGAAAAAATGTCGTAAAAGAATTTCTGTAACAGTGAGGAGATGTAAAAGTTTTACCATGTCAATAAATCAAAAAGATTATAAATCGGTTTACAATCTCCAAGTTATCTCAGCAACCATCGTAAATCATGATCGAAATAGGGGTTGTTCGCGTAAATTCTGACGTCCGTGGATTGTTAAAGTTCTTATATACACTTAAAATTGTAATCGCAATAAAAATTCTATCACAAGTACTAACCGACTTGTTGCATGTTAAGGCTTTTATAAAACTTTCCGCTATAAATCACCCTATACCATAAATCTACTTACTTACTTTAATTACTGTTAGTATAACATATTATGTCTAACTTAAACAGGCAGGCAAATAGGCAATAAAGTATCGCCCGCCGATCTTCCAAAGTATCCAAAAGTTGGGCATTAAATAATGTGTTCGTAACTCAAATGACATTCTAGTATTGCCTGTAGAAATTTAAATTCAGTATGTCACACGCCATGTACAGGATATGCTGTAAATGACGTATAATTTTAAACTTTAAAAGTTATTTAAATACTAAAGATGCTAAAGGCGAATGAAATATGATTTATATGTATTTTAACTGTTTTGAGTTGAAGTTACCTAGTTAGCAGACAAGTATACACTTGTATATGAATTTTGAAATTCAAATGACCGCACAAAATTATATAAAAATTATGAATAAAATATATTAATAGCATATAAGATTTGAAATCTTAATTAAATAAAATAACATGATAAAAATATATTATAACTCAAAAAAATTACAAGTCAAACAACTGGATATCTAAAATGTACTATTGATAGTTTTTTTTTTTAATTACGCACTAACTTAGTTTTATCCAACAAATAAAATAAACACAACTTTATACTAAACTACATATCCAATGATATGAGAAGCAAAATATATTAGGGTGCAACATTCTCGTATCTTTTATTTATAAATTGTTAAATTATACGAATAACAGGTCTACTACTAACATGGTGTAAGCAATTGATTGTCAAGTGTTTTTTATTTAACATGTAATAAACAAGCTTCCGAACGCGTTTTACGTTCTTCGCAAAAACCTCCATAGAATTTTATTTGTCAGGCGCTTCGAAGCAGATTAATAACTAGCTTTTACCCGTGAATTCGTCCCCACGATGAGTAACATACGACATTGGTGGGTGCAAGTGATGAATCATAACTCAAAAATGTAAAATTCTTTCAAATTAAGATCCCAATTTTAACGTCGTTGTAGCCTTTGGGACTACTGAGACAAATATGTTGATTAAAAATATATTCGTAATATTAATACCAACTAACATTGTTAACTAATACAGTACGCGTTTACTATATTGCATTGTCTGTCGTACTCATCGATACTTTGAAAACCGTCAAATTGAAGCAAGTCAGCGATGAGCGTTAAGAACAAATGACCGTACGATCTTTTAAGGACACGAAAACTCACTGCAAATCTTAGCAAAATTTGACACAATTCGCTCGAAGCTGCCGCCTTGCAGCGCACCACAAATATTTCCATAACTACACGTAAAAGGCTAATAAATCGCTACCATGTCATAATTTCTACAATTTAAATAGCGCTTTATTCGAATGACCTGACAATTTGATCGTGAGGGACAGCTTTGGGCGTTTATCCTGACCATTGTATTTAACCACACCTTCCTTGATGAGTTACTTGTTCGTAACTCTGATGTCCTTGCAGATTGAGATTCATAAATTATTAACACGACTTCTGAACTGAGAATGGAGGATGTATTTTAAAAATTAAAATCACTGTGTTGTTAGCTGTAATATATTATTTTGGGTTATTTTTTTATACGAGTTTTTGTTTGATAGAAGTAATAATTTTAAAAGATAGCATTTGTAACGCTACATTAAAAACTAATTATAATATGTAATTAGTCCACATTTAAGGTTACATCTATAAAAATAAGAGTAGGTAAGAAAAAGTTAGAATTTCTATTACATTATTTTGGTTCCAAAACAAATTAATATAGATATTAATTTGTTTTGGAAAACGGCAATCAACACTTCACAGACATACCTACAATTAATCGAAAATAGCATAAATTGACAGGTATTTCAGCTATTAATAAACCTGGTCAATATCTTTACCAGGTGGTAGAACTAATGTAGTTCGACAGGGGAAGTACCACCGCCACACCAATTTTTAGCGTAAAGCAGTTATTGCGTTTCAACGGAAGGGTGTGGTTGCCGGCTCACTTATATATGAGGCGATCATATCAGCCCTCAAGAGTAGCAACGCATCTGTGATCGACTTTAGATAGAATCCTTTTTATACATAAAGTATCATATAGATGTCTATGGGCGGCAGTAACCACTTTCCATCAGATGGACTCCATGCTCCTTTACTATTTTAATCAGATAGAAACCATCATCTTTTATTTGAAACAAATTAGAAAAAATACTAATTTAATAATAATTTTATATTTGTAGATGTATTTTTCCACATTTATTCCACTTTAAAATCACAAATGCATTAAGGAGTCAAGTTCAGCAGTCCCATCTCACCGCGGCAGTGGTCACGTACTATGAACATGTGAACACTTTCAGTACCGTAAATGAAGGACAAACTCACTTTGGTACCTCTGAGAATCTTAAAAGCCTAAGTGTTTTAGCCCAGGTGCTTTTAGCAGTAAGTCTTCATTAGAGTAATAATATAGAATTCGTTAGTCGTTTTAATAGCTTACAACATTACTTTTAGCAAACACATTATTTATCCTATGTCATAGTGATACACGGTTTATACATTATTGTCCTTCTGCTGGGCACGGGTCTTCTCTCATATTGAGAGAATTTCAGGCCATAGTCGCGCTAGATAAGTGCGAATTGGTAGACTTCACACACTTGAGATCTTTTTTTAAAAGAATTCTCAGGAGTTTTTGTGACGATGTTTTCCTGCAACGTAAAGATTCACAATGTTTCTAATACGCACATAATATTAGCAAACAGTGGTGCATGCTTAGAATTCGAACCTCGGACCGTCGATTGAATGGCCAAGGTGTAACTAATCGGCTATCACTGCTCAACGAGATATCGTCGCTTAAGTTCTAACACCGCGTAACTTAAAAAATGGCCATTATGAGTTATGCACATCATTCGATAGGGAATTAAAAGACGCATCCTTTAGCTAATAAAAAATAAGAATTTGAGACAATCACAGCGAGTTATTTAAGAAAAAAGAACACATCGTATATTGACTCATCCAAAATATGCGGTTAAAACTACGCGTAAGTCAATGTTGTTTCATACTAAAAGAGGTGACGAGCAATGCTTTGTTGAATTAAAAATAACTAAATGCAACAGTTTTTAAAAATAACTAAATGCCACTCAATTTGCTCAAATGCTAAGTATTTGGTAATTTTGAGACCCGCGCTGTTAGAACTTAAGTGATATACAATTTACTTGCTTTCCATGCCTTGATTTCCGAAATTTGTCATGTTTACATATGTAAAACGTTATAATACTATACGCGATATATACTACTTTCCTGCTGTCTTTCCTTCTCGTTATTTCTTAAATTTGTCATGTTTACATATAAACCGTTACATATAACACGAGAAATTACAAGCTCAATGAACTCACAAGTCGTAGCAATCCGTAACGCTCAATCTAAGATATTAATAACCGGTAGTACAGTATTACAATAACAATCGGTAGGAAGGCGGTAAACCGATTACGTTGATAGTCGTCACTCGGTGTGACATGATCACAATCGAGAGGATTTACAAAGATATCAGAGATACGATTTATATCAAATGACAGCAGTCGTTTTTTGTACTGCACTGCGATTGATTACAATGAATTTGCGTATTAGTATATAAACAATTATTAATTTAATGTTCGGCAAACGTAACGCTGAGATGAATTATGTACTGTACAAGGCTCAAGAAATTAGAATGATAGGTAGTAATGCGTGTATTTGTACATAAAAATGTTAATGAAATTGCTGAATAAACTACTTAAAAAAGGCCATATCAGCGTTTCAAATCTTATATGGAATAATAAATAAGAAAAAAGGGAGGTAGACCAATTTATTTGGTAATGAAATGTCATAAGAAAAGCCAGAGGTAATATTATCACCTAACATCAAACGTTAAACGTAGAAGAACCGAGAGTTAGTAGAACTCTCGGTTCTTCTACGTTTAACAAAAAAAGAGACCTAAACCTTTAACTTACAATCATACAATTAAAATTACTAAAAATAATGTTACCCTACTAATATTATAAAAATAAACGTTTGTAACAATATATGCACGTGTAAATTTAGCGTACAGATTGTTTATTGCCTGGATTAAGGCATAGGATATTCATTATCGTGATCAGATCAGAAACTTGACTAAAACACGGAAATAAACTATTAATCTATTTATCTATCGAAAGCTATATTTATTATATATAAAAATGAGATGGTGTTGTCTGTGTGTTACTCAATCACGCAATAACCACTAGTCCGCTTTACATGAATTTTTGCATGGATGTAGCTTATTTAACTGGGCAGTCTATAGGCTACTTTTAATCTCGATATTTTTCATTATTTAAAGATGGCGACTATTTCAGTGACGTAGGTAGGTAGGTACCTTTGATTTCAGATATTTTGATTTCCATTTTTAATACAAGAGGTTAACATTTAATTTTATATCCGGAAGTTCCCTATCACTTTTCATGTACCTCAAACGGTTAGCGAGTAAAACCTAAATTTCTTGCCATATAGCGCAGCACGGATACTTCAACTAGTAAAACAAAAAAAAGAGACCTAAATACATAAGCGGATGATAAATCCGAA
>DWLI01004510.1:0-10799 GCA_018249915.1 Cecropterus dorantes dorantes
GGCGTAATTCGGTAACTACTAACAAGGTTTAGGTATTGTTCTATTGTGTAGAAGATTTACGAATGAGTTAAAAGTCGTAATAGATAATACCATTCAAATATGGATTGTCTGGCTATGTATATTTAATGTAAAGAAAAATTGTTAAATTAATTTAATTTCACATTCAATTCTTCAGGCATAAATACTAAAAAACAATAAAAGCGGAGACGTCCGAGAGCGAAGATTTGCATCATTATTAATATTGAAAGGGGGGCCAACGGTCGAATTTTTATATAATCGTTATAAAAAATGATTCCCTTTACTTTTATGTTTTTTTTTTTATGTTTTATGTGGCTTTCCTGATTTCAAGGGCTAGACAAGCGATTTAACAAGTTAAATAAAAATGATCTTATTGCAAATAAAGTATATTTTAAAACATCTTATGTTTAAACTTTAACTAATAGAAATTTAAACACTGACTAGAGTGACTACACTATGCATAGTTTACTTACCTAGTTGTAAAAAACTTTTGTTACTCAAGAATTTCTTATTTATTCCTAATGAAGAAAATATCAAGAATGAAGAGAATAGCTTGCAAATTTGGAAAAAAATATCATATGTGAAAGTATGTAGGTAATTCTTTTTATATTTACTTGTTACATAATAACGCTAACGATATTTAACGAGTATATGATGTTTCATAATATAATCTTTCTCAGTTTTGTTTGCATATTTAAATAAGGAAAAATGACTTTTTAATAAGCTGTGCTAAATCTAATTGTTATGTTATAATATTTATAATTTCTATTTTACTTTATAATTTCTCTCACTATTATTCGAACTTTTCGCTTCATAAAGTTTAGCTTAAAAAATTACATCCAATAAAGATTTGCCAGGAAATAAACGGAGGGGGAAGTTTAAGCGGATCCAGGCGTGACTTAATCCCACAAAGGCGGCTAAATGCAAGCTTGTAATACCCGGACGGGCAGCCTCACCGCATCTTGATTTAAGTTGTTAGTTTCAGTAGACCATTAAGTATTGTAACAATAGTGTTAATTTTAATCTCTATTTAAACTATTGTGTAGGAATAATAATAATCGACATAATCGAGATAAAATATTTTTGGAACTAAACAAAAAAATATTTATAAATTTCCATAGTGCTTTTTAATACCACCAATTAGTAATGGATACGGGGCTTACAGAAGGACACCGTTGGATCCAGAAGACAGTACCAGTTGGAGTGAAGTCATATACGGGAGGACTGTCCAGCAGTGGACCTTGAAAAGCTGATGAGATAAATAAAAGTACTTAAGTCCATCATACGACATTTTTTCCGATATAGAAGAACTCCCTTCCAAAAGCTAAAATGAAGAATACAGCATCCTCATTACCGTTCTTTTTACTCTTGTTTGGTATAACAAAGTTTACATGACCGGAAGAAAAAAAAAGTACTATTAAATCTACAATATTAGTGGACATTCTTAAAGTTGAACTCTTATTTTTTATTACTTGTAAGGACCTTCAAAGTGTAGAGTAGTCAAAGTCTAGAGTACAGTAACTATAATTGCGGCTTTGAAGAAAAACTAGGATATAATGCTTTCGAATATAAAACAAGAATAAATATATCCTCTAGCGCATTTCAGTTGTGGAGCAAATACAGTTGTGCCAAAAAGAAATAAGCCAGCCAGCCATTGTTATTGTAGAGCTCATTGACCCCGGGCCTGATCTAGTGGCTACAGTCGACAACTTGACTCGTTACAATTTTGGGGTGCCGCCAAATGTGGTATAATCCTCGGAATACCATTGAATTATCGGACAAACTAATGTGAAACAAAAAACTGAAGTGAAGTTGAATAAAGAAGCTTAACTACGCAACTTCTTTTAAATGATTGATTAGCAACAAGAAACAATCATACATTCCATCACAACAACAACAATTATACATAACTAGTCGTTACATACATTTTAAACAGAGGTTCTATTTGAAGGTGATCACGGATACATTGCCCTATCTGACAACTTTACTTTATACTATGGAAGTAACACAGACGCATGCAGTCCACCTTATGGTCAACGCTTATGGTTTCGTGTAATAAACCCTAGATGATAACGCCAAGATCAGAGTCTTACCTGAGGTTAGCCAAAGATGCGTTGCTGCCCTGGAGGGCTAAATTGGAACGCCTTGGATAACTTTATCTCCCTTACCCTTCATACCAGAAAACAACAAGACATAACATTGTTGTTATTAACCAGAAAGAGGTGTGGTGGTGGGACATTCCAGATCGACCTATGCTGGTTCTACCACTACTTAAAACACCTTTTAATAGAAACTTATTCTATTTTACCTTACTTAATATAAACATAGTATTAGGTGTATGAACTATAAATCGTAGTAGACGCTTATCTGGGTACTTTGCAGAGCAAGTATTGCAAACTTGCAATTAATAACACATACAAGGTTCTAAGTACAGTTCGGAAGTCGCAGTTATGAACTTGCATTAATCTTGCTTAGCTACAATAACAAAATAAAGTATATTATTACGGCACTCCGTAATAATATACTTTATTTTGTTATGTGAGTATTCGTTATTATAAAACTAGTTAGCCTTTTTGGATAAATAAAATATTCTGGACACAAAAAAGTGTTTGAATGGAAAAAAAAACGAAAAGACACTTTAAAACTAAGTTAACAAAAGAATAAATGTATTTCTGTTTTATTAAGTTTTGTTTTTGACGAGGTTTCAACATATGCTGGCTTCGTACGGTCCATGATTTTACAAATGCACCATAGGAAGAGCATCATAACAACACATAAGCTGGAAAACAGTATCGTAGACTCTAGAAATCTATACTTCTATACTAATATTATAAAGCAGTAGAGTTTGTTTGGTTGAACGGGCTAATATGAGGAACTACTGGTTCGAATTGAAAAATTC
This sequence comes from Cecropterus dorantes dorantes, assembly GCA_018249915.1. Classification (NCBI taxonomy): domain Eukaryota; kingdom Metazoa; phylum Arthropoda; class Insecta; order Lepidoptera; family Hesperiidae; genus Cecropterus; species Cecropterus dorantes. The sequence continues at coordinate 2,918 of DWLI01004510.1, forward strand.
TTTATGTCTATAGTGTTGAGTAGTAAATTTATCGAGGAAGGCTATAGGCTATATAACATCATGCTATGTTTGTTTGTTGTATTTTTTTCTTATTTTTATGTAGTAGCGGCTGAAACCGCGGAACACAGCTAGTATTCTATAAACACGCAGAAATTTCCTGTTTTCTCCTCATTACACGCCATTAAACACGGTTCACTTTGAAGGTGCTTTCATAATAATTAATATTAATTTCCGCAGGGTCGACATAATTAAAAATAAGTCTTCAATTTAAACCATCAATACTAGTCGTTCGTTAGACTTCAATTTATTCCCGTTCATGAGAATTAATCACGTTTCTGTACACGACTGACTGTTTTCTTAATTAAAAATACTAGAAGTTAATTAGTACTTGTTATATTCCGTTCTTAGGAACTGATTTTATATTTTTCTGTACTGACGAACTGTTATTTTCTTTAACTTCATTACGGATATCCTGTTTTCATAATAGCCAACGGTGAAGCTCTACTTTTTGTTTGAGTGGTGTATTTGCTAAAATATAATTAACATGAAGCAAGTATTCGGTATAATTGCTGATATGGTAGATATTGGTAAATAAAGCAAATAATAAATATGTACGAGTATTCTTGCACGTTTTACAATAAAGAATTAAAAGACATAATACGAAATAAACATCACAAGAACAGATGATATAACAAAAGTATTTATTGAGCAGAATATGAAGTGTGGATTTTCTTTGTGTCAGTGCTTTGTATGTGGGAGATATTTGGACGTAAACTCAAATATATCCAATAGTATATTGTTATAGCGATATGGTGTTCTTATACTGATTAATATAATAAAATGTAGCAATAATCGTAAAAAGGTATTTATTTCATTTTTTACCGGGCGATAGAACTAGTGTAGATGTACCGGGGAGATATCACTGCCACACTTATGTCTAGTGTGAAACAGTTCTTGCGTTTCGTTAGAAAAGTAACTAAACCCATCTACGGATCTCTTCTGCTGGTTTTCTTTTTATATGAAGGGACCATCTTGGCCCTAGGGAGTAGTAACGCACCTGGAATTGCCTTCAGATAGAACACTTGTTCTGTATAAAGTTGCTTATAAATGTTCATGGATAGCAGTTTCCACTTACCATCAGTTGCCCATTTGTAACTTAAATGTGATAAAAAACCTTTGATGGTCAGTATGGCGGAGTGGTCACCACACCGGTCTGACGCGCAGTGGGTTCTGGGTTCCATTCCCAGCCAGACAGACATCTGAATGATGAATTTAGATTTCTGTTCTGGGCCTGTATGTTCGTGTGTTCGTCTTTGTGTGTTCATGTCACTCGCGACACAGGAGAACATCCTAGTGCGGGGCTGTGAGTGTAGAATGCGTGCATGTTTTTTTTATTCTGTCTCTAAAAAGAAAAAAATGTGTATATTTATACCCATGATTCTTTTCATTGCAAACTATGAAAAGGCGCACAAACTGTACGACACTGTTAACAGGTTAACTGTGAACGAAATGAAAAGGTATTGTTAACTGTAACAATATTGTGTTAAATTGTTGTATGAACAAGTTGTATAGTTTTGTAACGTTAATGGTTGGTACTAACTTTCTGTTTGAGGGGAGCGCAACAGATTCCAGGCATTTTCACTGCACTTTAATTATATATGGCGGTATATTTTATTTTCTTTTGGCTTACAGTTTTGTTAAGACTTGATGGTTTTTTTTATAGTATGAAAGATGCAGACGAGCAGGTATCTTAATGGTAAGTGGTTACTGCCGCTCATGGATATCTGTAATCAACCCTAGATAAAATCAAAGTCTCAGCTAAGGTTAGCCACAGGTGCTACCCCTGAGGACTAAGATGGAATGCCTAGAAAAAGTATGTCTCTCTTACCGGTATGGTACCATTCAGATCTCTGTCTGGCCAGGGATCGAACACGGAACCCACTACGTGTTAGTTTGATATGGTGACTGCATCGCTACGCGAGTCATCAAAGTTACAAGGACAAAACTTTTTTATAACATATTAAACCAGAATAAACTTAGTTCAACCGAAAGTGTAAACTATCAGGTTTCATAGTTATATACTTATCCTTAATAGTTATATTTATCCTATTTTCAACGTATTATACACACGTGAAGTTTCATTGACGTTGCTTCACCGGTTTTTACTATAAACGTGTACTTACAAACGTAACTATGTAAAATCACGTAAATTAATTGAAGAAGGGGATATTTGAACGTTAAGATTAGATTTCGCTATAATTTTGTTAATACACGTGACTATATGTATATCTAATGCCCAATTGGATACCATAGCGCAATCTATCAAGCACCGTGCCCATGAATCAAGGTCTATCCGACGGGTAATAATAGATTAGACGGGTCAATCAACGTCATGCCTGTACGTAAGCAAAACAATACACATTGTTCTCCAAGATCAATCGTACGATCCATTCAGTTCCGTTTCCATGGCGAATAATGGCTTGTGTGTATCCAGTACGTACATTTTCGTATTTTTTGTATTGTTTGCTTTTTGCCACGTAAATCTAGGTAGAAAATCAGTATCTAGTTTAAAAGATTATCGGTTTTGTCATTAGCCTTCTTCATCAATGTATAAATGAACTGTACCACAAATATGTGTATCCACGGACATTTATACCTAGCAATAAGATAATAAGAGAAAAATTCTCGAAATTGGTCCGCAGCTGACAGAGCAATCGCTGTACATAAAACTTATCATCCGTATTGGTGACCTCTTCCTATTTGAAGTCGGTTAAAAATAAATTTCAACAGTAAGCGAGCACGAAACTGAATTTGAATGCATAAACATTCCAGTGACCACAGGAAAATTAGCACTAAGTATTTGAATTCTATGCTTTAAACGAAATTCTACTTATTAAAATTTGCCTCACATACATTAGATCGATCTTAGAGATTGTATTGTTAATGAATAAACCATACGAATTACTGGAAGTTATCAGAAAGTTGATCCCGATACCGGTATCTCCAATCGAAGCACTGGAAAAGCATGGTCAACTATACTTCAGCATTCTCTAATTAGCAGAGACCGATGCTAAAGAATATAATATAACACAGTCAAATTATCCCGAGTGATGGTTGTGAAATATTTGTAGCCTACAGGTGTTATCAGACAGGGCTATTTCAACTGGAAAAACAGCGCAAACATTTTTTTAAATGCAAACATAGCAGCATAGCTTATAGTGCCTATCTATAGATACAAATATTTACTGTAAACAGCGCTTTTATTTGTATTTGTAGGAATAAAAACGTTCTGTGTTGTGTTGTGTGTTTTATAAAAACCTGGAATTTTTATATTTTTATTAAAGAAACATAGATTTGAAGCTAACAAATCTTTGAGGTTTGTAGAAGCACGACCATCACTATAAATTCTACTTTATATCCATTTAGTCGTTCTATGTTCTAGTCCAAAGAATGTAGTACAACAAAGTTTACTTTTTCTATACATTGAACCAGTGTTCTAACCAATGAAGATCAACCGGGTAGATACCACCGGCACACCTCTTTCTAGCGTGAAGCAGTTCTTTCGTTTCGGTTGCCGACTCACTTCTATATGAAGCGACCATCTTAGTCCTTCGGAGTGGCAACGTATCGGTGATCGACTTCAGATAGAACCCTAGTTCTATATAAAGTGGCTTACAGACGTCCATGGGCGATAGTTACAACTTACCATCTAGTGGACTGCATGCTCGTTTGATACTTCAGACAAATTAAAAATCATACATTTTATTCTGGGCAAAAGGAGTATAAGCTGCCCCCGATCAGGTGGACTTGAAGAAAAAGGTGGGTACCTGACGGGACGGTACTTAGGACGGTTCGGAGTGGGGCAGATTAGGGGAGGCCTATGTCCAGCAGTGAACTTTCAAGAGCCAATAGATGGTTACATAATATATTGGTACGCAGAAGAAGTAACGCATGAAATTGATTTCTTTATAGTTTGTCATGATTACTGGAGGTCCGGTGTGTTTGGATTCGATTCCCGAGCAAAAGGGCATCTAAATAATGATTTATTTGTATTATTTGGATTCAACATCATAGAATTCCTTGAAAAGCTTTAAGTGCACAAAGCACTATTTGTCGGCCACTACTATGCTCCACTACATTTGAGTTCTAAGTTGTAAAGACCAAGTTACTAATGTTACATACATTATGTATGTGTAAGTAAGTAGTGCAGTTTGTAGACCATAGTTCTCTTTCAGTGAAATTGCAACAGAAATGCATTAAAATGTAGGTATCTATCTACGGTTTTAAAACTCTAAATCTACACAGAGATCTGGGTAAGCTTATTATAATAATTGTTTTAAAACTAATATGGTTATTATAATGGGAAATTACATGTATTATAGATCGGCATTTAAATGAATTTGCAACATAAAATTTAAATAGTTAAAATAAAACTAAGCATGTGATTAACTTAACATGTACACTTTGATTTAATGTTAACAAAATATGTTAAGCGTTGCTAAGTGCTGTTCAAAGGATGTGGTAAGCAAAACATACTTGTCCGAGGCGATCCAACTTTGTCCTTAACGGTTGCAACGCATCTGTGGCCAAATCTCATTGTTCCAGGTAAGTTTCATTGTTCGGAACTTTAAAAAGATAATAATCGTACATTTGCGATAATTTCATAGTAACGTACGATGTACGATAGTACACTATAATCGTACGATAATTTTAAGTACGAGTCACTGGTCAAATATTTTGAAAAGACTTATTTTTAGTTCTGGAAGATTTTGAGGTGTTTTTTTTGGTCGATAGTCGGTTAGAGACGGTGAAATATTTGTACTTCACTTTACTTGTCCGATAATTTTGATCAAAATACGATAATTTTATGGCTGTCGTATGACAATTGCCTGGCTTCAGGTTGGGAACACTGATCTGACTCTGATCTTATCTGGGGTAGATAACAGATGTCCACGGGTGGCAATGGCCATTGATATTGATATTGATAGGTGAATTGAGTATGCTCCTTTGCTTCTTCCACGTTATAAAAATATGATTCCATACAGTACAGTAAACAAATAGATTACAAAATTGGCATTATATAAAATAGGAAACGAACCGGTTTCTAATTCTAATCTCGGGCATGATCCCATCCGCAAAGCCGAGCTCCCGACAATCCTGGGCAGATGAATCTTACCGCATTTTGCCTTGCGAAAATCAAATTCTATGACGATCCGTATAGTGTCATTGTGATCATACCGGCCCGTCGGAGCATCCCGGTTTGATTCTCAAAAAAGACATTTGAATGAAATTAGATCACTGTTTAGGTTAGTTATATTATGTTGCTTTTTTCCATGGCGTCTTCACACATTGTCTCCTAGTATGAAGCTATGAATGTAGAAAGCAATACTTGCTATTTATTAGTAGAATATTAAGGTTTTCATTGAAAAGCCTGTAAGTATCCGTACGAATAAAATATTACTATTGTTACGTAATGCTTCAGTGTAATGGTTTTCATTACAAATAGTTAGGCAAGTATTGTTTATTCCTCACATAGTAAGTCTAATAAAGTTTCACTTTAATAATGCATGAGTAAATATAAAAGGTGAATATAAAATATATAGGTAAATACGGTGCCGTCTATATATTGTAATTCAAACCGAAACACGCTTTTCATATCTACATATTAAATCGATGCACACATTTATTAAATCAGGCAAGTATTTGAAATCACGATTAATTATGGGGTAACTCATGCACCTGCAGTTTGAAAGTTCATCAAAAGTTATACTATGAACTATGAGCTATGAACCATCAGGGTATATTTTGTTGTTTAATAATTTTGAAACATACCAAACTAACCTAACTTTATGCTTTCAACGTTCTAGTAACACAATAGCTATGTTTTACATACTCGTATGTACCAGGGGGAGCGTAATGGCGAGTAGTCAAACACTTAAGGCTTGAAAAAATCTAATAATTTGCTTGCTAAGCCAAGATCTCAAACGGAACTTTGTACTTGTCACATCAATGTGTACAACTACGAGTGGATTTATAGTATGCAGCTGTTTGATTTGTAAACTATCACCATGAAATGCCATCCCAATGATTTGCTTTAATTAACGAAACTAAACTCATCCTTCAGTGATGCGACCAATTTAGTCCTCTGAAGTAGTGACGCAACTGTCATTGATTTCAGATAGAACCCATGTTCTATATAAAGTCACTTCTCACCATCAGGTAGATTGGTTTTTTGCCCCTTAAAGCTTAAAAAATAGACCATTAGACAGATATACCATTCTATAATAAATCCCCAATACACCATTACCGATTTAATATTTATTATACCGTTATAACATTCGATTGTAATTTTGTACGATGTGTTCAATATTTGATAAGGATTAGAAAGTTTGGACATCAAAACAAGAGGGCGGGAACAAGCATACGAAAAGTTTGGAGAAAGTAATAAATTGCCAGAATTGCCACAAGTTTTGTGGCTGTAACCCTTCATTATTTATTACTGCTCTCCGCCTCCAAGCATTGCCTGTGATTGATGTTTGTATTTAATCGCAGAATATAATAAATTACAGTATATAAACCAACAAATGTTACGTAAATTTATCTTTGCTTTAGGACTTTGTTTACTTTAATGTTAATAAATTATTTTATCTTTCTGAATAAGTTTAAAAACAACAGCCTTTTTTAAATTCCCGTTTACTAAAAATAAGGAAACCACTATACAGTAATACCCTGAACTTACGCGATAGGTGGGACTAATGGATAACCGCGTAAGTCGAATTCGCGTAAGTCGGGGTATAATTTCGTAAATATATTTTTTCTGTTTTTAGTGCTGGAAGCTGAAAAAATAGCAAATTTGGCAATAAATGTTTATCAAAGTTCTAAATTATATAAATATAAGTTATTTTGACAATTGTGACATTGTAAAAGGCTTCACAAAATGTAAAAAAATAGTTTGACGACTAAAAATTTGTTTGATACCCGCAAAATTCCCTCTTAACATGCTAATATTACTGTTTACAGAAAAAATGAACTTTTTAATCGAGTCTATTTTTTCCAGTCTATTTGTAAACTGAAAATGGCGTAACTCCGGGTTCGCGTAAATCGGGATAGCGTAAGTCGAAGTATCACTGTCCTTGTAAATTTCTGTACACGATATGTTTTAAGTTTTTCTACTTAGATATAAGTATTACCTAATTCCAAATTTACAGATTTCTTAAATTTATTTGTAGTTTTTTTACGAACGAACAATACAAACAATCAATTACATTTAGAAACATTTTAGGAATGCCATTAAAAGTACGTCAAAAAGTTTTTTCTATTAACATAATAATCCTCGTATCTTATTCATGTGATTAAATACTTCAGAAAGTTTTTAGGGTTCGGTAACCAAAGGGTAAAATTGGGATCCTATTATTAAGACTATGCTGTCCGTCTGTCTGTCACCAGGCTGTGTGAGATACAGTCTAGTATCCTTTAGGATATCGTCCAGCTATTACGGGTCATGAGGACCCGTGATTGAAAAGTTGAAATTTTCATAGATGATGTCTGTTTCCTGATGTCCGTATAAGAAAAATATTAAAAAGAAATTAAAAAAGGAATATTAAAAACAGAATAAAATTAATACATAAGGCGGGCTCCCATACAACTACAGGATTATTTTTCTCGATATTAATAACGGCAACAAGAAGACGCTTGAAACATTCACAGTATGTTTAGTTATAAATAAAATAATTATTTAAGGTGGGCCCTACTCCCATACAACAATAGTGATTTTTATGCCATTTTTATAGATGGTACGAAACCCTTCGTGCTCGAATCCGAATCACACTTGACCAGTATTATGTTATTAAATGACTTTTCGTATGTTATATGCTAGAGTATC
>DWLI01004511.1:0-10798 GCA_018249915.1 Cecropterus dorantes dorantes
AGTAAATAAATTATAACAATTTTCATATTATATTAATATTAATTAAAGATTTAATATTAAAAAATATGTATGTATAATATATAAAATATATTTATTTATTATTATTTAAAATAAAAATACATTATTTTAAAGAATAGATCATATTCGGCACACAAACTAAGGAACAAGAATCAATTGATGTAACCTTGTAAAAACGTTACGTATAACATTAAAATAAATCGTTTTATTTCAGAATTTTAATTCCTTCAATTATATTTAATTAACATTAAATCTAACGCTAAAATTATGAAATTTATTGCTATTTTTGAAAATGATAGATAAAGTTTCTAATTATATTTTTCTTTTGTATAGTAGATCTCTGAACAATAGTATTTTTTTCATAAGTTCTACTCTGCAGAAAGTTACATTGCATTCTTTCAGCAGCAATAATATATATAACGTGAATAATCCAATTGTGTATTGTAATAAAATAAAGTGCGAACGATGATAACAAGTGTCAACGAAAAATATGAGTTGTCAAGCAATTTATGATTGCCTCTTGGCTCTTTTACACGATAAAAGTCGAGAGCGTAGGGAAGGTGCTTACTGATGAAAAAACACCTGTACGTACTTTTCATGGTGTCTCTGTCGACGGCACCAGAATAAAAATTACTGTATCCCCTGCCTGTTCTAAGAGGCGGCTAAAAGACTTGCGGCCGGCAAGATAGGAAGCTAGAAATGTCCAGCCGGCCGATCCCAAGAAGGAAGGACGAGGGCATGAACGGCCGTACGTCGCTGAAAACACCAGATGGAGGGAGGGATGGAGGGACCTTTAACGCTCATCTGGGCGGAGCCCGAAGAGGCAACGCGCTCTGAGCACTCCAGTTCGGTTCCTTTGGAGATCCAGCAGTCCTTTTAGCAGGGCCGAGAACGGCCCCTTGTTAGCTTTAATGGATAAAAATCCCACATAACCCGGTGTTGCTCCAACGACAACGAATGCCTTTTGAACGTGTTCCCCTCAAAAACAAAAGAAAAGGTTCTTTACAGGGATTTTTTTCAGTTTATCATATCCTGTATTCATCGTCATTTTGGCTCAACATTTTGATACTAGATTTTCCATACATAATTTTTTGCGTCATATTTCTTAAGAAGGAATGCAATACAGTTTCTGCGAAGCACTTCAACTTAATTTGAAATTTACCTGTGTAAATTTTCATTGTTAACAGCAACTGAATAAATTAGTTTCTAGCAAAATTACAAAATTGTATTTAGAATGAGGTCATTAATATTTAATTGAATTTAAATGTTTTCCTTTCAAATATATTTTGTGTTCACCCGCAAGAAAATATTGTACCTATCTTCTATCTTTATAGTGGTGGGTATAAACGGTAATCCGGAACTGTTTAATAAGTATGAGTTTATAATATCCATATCCATAAATATATATGAATAAGTCACGATTTTTGTCATACCATTTTGCACCAATTATCTTATGCAAATAAGACGATATTTACGTCACATCTAATGCAAGTACATAGATACCTAATTATTATATATAATCTAAAATGATTTGCGTTTTCATTAAAGTAAGATTACTGTGATCCTTAAATTTTGTAATTTAAAAATATAATAGGTACAAATAGGTATAATAAAACTCTTATTTTAATGTTACATTTCATCATAAGCGTCTTTCGTTGCAAAGTAATGAATAACAAATTACATACATACATTTATTTAGTGACAAACAAAAAAGTTTATGAAATTTAAATGTCTTACGTGTCTGATTAATGTCTCTCGACTACAAACAGATCAGACAAAATTACGAGCATCGAAACGCGTTTGAGGGCAAACTATAAATAAAATGGTATCCGTCGTCAAATATATGATTAACTCGAACGATGTCTGCACGAAGCGGAAAAACGTCGGCACCAAAAATAACCGCTGAATATTTCCGACTCGTATTCCGCCGACTCGTGGAAATGATGGCTAAAGACGGTCGGCGCGCGCGCAACTTCCGGAGCGCGGGTAAACATGGCGGCAGCGAGCCAACATGGCGCTGTTTCCGGCCGCGCTGATTCACATATGATGCCGACTGGCTCTGGCTTGCTCACTGCATTTCTGCTCTCTGATTCAGACTTACGCAACACGTAGGTGTCCACGAAACGGAATGTTTTAGAATTCACTGTTTGGCATTAACTCAAGGTTTGTGATGTCTGTTAGTCTACTCGGAATCTGCAGACATATACACATTTTCGTTATATAACACATTCCTATATATTGCACGGAATGTATGTTAATGTGATTAAGAGAGAAAAACTGCCATCGTATCTTAGATTTAAGCACTATTTTAAATATTCGTGTATTCGTTTAGCTTTCGCTTTCGAAACATATTGACGTTGTAATTATGTAATTAACTTATCGCAAAACAAGTGCCTACCTGAAATAACACATAAACTTATTTTTGTATACCGGGAAGACAGTAAGTTTATAGGACAGTAAGTTTATTATTTTTTTTAACAACACCCTTATCTTTACGTGTATGTTGTAGAAGGCGACTTAGAGAAAACATTCAGAAGATTTATTAAATACTTAAACCTAACCATAAGACAGACGGGCTACCTGATGGAAAGTAGTCACCTTCGCCTATGGACATTTGCAACACCAGAGGAGTCGTTAATGCATCGCCGACTTTAGATGGGCAGCAGTGTCACCAACAGGCATGACAGTAACAATAAAAAAAATAATCCTATACAAATTAATATTCAACAGTAAATACAATTGAATTGATATATGTATAATGTTTTATACGGAATCTAAAATTAATTACGAGTATAGGTAACGTTCTTACGTTTGCTCAGAGACTTACAAATAAATATACTTTCACAATATATACTGAAACTTAGAGGAAATAAGTACTACTTTTAGAAACTAGTACACTTGTGTGTAAACCAGTATATGGCTTCGTAAGTAGGTAAATGTTTGATTATCAAACTTGGGATTTAAAATGCGACGAGCATACGTTCAACAGGCAACGAAACAAAACTGGTTCCTGTAAGTCAGCAGAATTCGTCCAGTCCGTTTTAGGAAGCTGCATGCATAATTTAAGTAGTTTTGGCACTAGATAAACTAGCGCCACGGAGGCAAGCGAACAAGGTTGTCGCTCCGTCGGCCGTGGCAGTGAACTTGCTTTCTTCGCCGCGCCTCTCGACCAACCGTGAACCGTTTCAATACCACTTCCAGATACGACCAGATGTAAATTGATCGCTTCAACTAATTTAAAGGTAATCTAACTCGTTACACTGCGTTACAATTTTTCTCCATTGTTTGTAATTGAATCGAGCAGGATTATTAAAATTTTACCTTTTTGTTGTACGTTCCGTACAACAGGTACATACAAAATTTCATAGATTTATGAGGAAGATTTGAATCGTAGTACCGTATCAAATCGTGGTCCCAAGATGCTATAATCAACCCGATGTAGATAATAATACTAAATTCGCAATGATACCTACGAGAAATAAAATTAAAAAAGTGTGATTCAATTAGTTTTAATAAAAACTCTTTACACATTCGATTTTAGGAAAAGATTAAGTGGGAAAAAGCATGCATAAAGTTTAAAAAATAGGTTGCATTCAATTAGTGTGTTACTTTCACTCTCAGTGATGAAGAAGGTACAAAAAAGCCATACATCGAGGTTTCAGTACATTGACCATGGCAAGCTTTATTTTAAACAAGGGTAATGTAAGTAAAATATAGGAATTGTAAAATGATAAATATATATAAAATAAAGAGATATATAAACTGTATCATTTTTTAATTATTAATTAAATTGTAATACCTTATAGGCGATATCCCATGGATCACCGTACAAGGAATTTATTTTTGTATTGTCATCCAAGAACGTAGCGGCTCCTAAAATTGCTGTTATAATGCAGAAGCGCTGCTGTAGTTTCCGAAGCCGACGGATGAAAGCTTTTACCACCTTGCAAAATGGCCCTATTTTTACATGAAGTCTCGTACAGTTACCAAATAACTGTCTGACTTCATGTAAAAATAGGATGGCAGGTAGCAAATAAAGAAAAACTGTCAATCTAAAAATTATTGATAAAATTTTAATATCATCAGAAGAACATAAACATACAAGAAATTGAACAGATGCTACAATAATTTCCTTGTACCGATTAGTTTCTAACATAGGTTTTAATCGCGCCACTTCCGCGTAGCTCATCCCGCTGCGCGACCCAGCCTAGCCTCCCGTTAGCGCGCCGTTACGTGACGCGGCTGACCCGGATCCAACCTGCACCTAAACGCACCGCAAAAACGCACTAACTGTCGCAAACATCTGATATGTAGTACATTACATATGAATACGCGTAGTACACACACATATGAAGGAAATGACGTAAGGAAATGTTATCCCAATCCTATGACCACAAAATATATATGACGTTTATTATTTTATAAGTAGGTTAATTTTTTTAAGGCACTAATGTCGAATTTACTGAACGAGTGCATAGTACTAGTTCTATCAAGGAAGACCTATTTGTAACGGGTCTATTGCCTAGGGACCTAGATTTAATGGCGTCAGTAATTAAAAGCACAAGTAGTGTAAGTCGGCCCGCTAGGTTCAGGTGACTCTTATAAAGCCGGTGGGAGACGGATCGTAAAGCCGTAAACGTCGCGCTTATTAAACAAACCGGTCCGCTAGGCTCAGGTGACACTTATCAACATGGCGATGGGATCACATTCCGTGAACGTCGCGCTTATTACACAAGGAGCTGAGCTAAAGTGGGTAAATCAAACTAATTGTGGGCTTACAGGAACTACACATTTAAATACAAAGGTTCTTTAAATGCCTCTTAAAATTTTCTCTAAATTTCTTCCAAACAGTCAAATACCATTCGTTAGTGATAACCAATATCCAAACCATTTATTGTCTTCCAAAGTTCAAAAGTTTATACCAATTCTGAATTTTCCTAGACGACAATTGTCAAAATGTATTAGCAAAAGTTTAATAAATGGGATATTATTACTTACAGCGAAATATGATAAAGCTATTGAGCCATCGCCGTGCTGAGTGATAGGCGACAGTGGCACTTTCTTGTTTTTTTGTTAATTAAAGTAAAAAGCGCACATATAGATCTCGTTACAGTACGTAGATAAACCCTTAAGAAGAGAACGGGCCTGCCTTAAACCGGTCACGGTTGCGTTACTTATGCGTGGCTAACCGCACCCTTAAAACTAAGATAATTATCGAACTCTCTGTTTCTTGACCACATAACCGATCTGCCCAACGTTTCTAACATGATTCCGAAAGTTCGCCTTGCATACAACAAAATAAAATGAATACACTAAGTTATAAGCAATTCAAATACTATATCAGGCGGTTCGAATGTATTGTTCTACAGAACTTTACTTACAAATACGTTACAAACTGACCAAGTGTGACCTATTTATTACAAGAACTTCACCCAAACCGGAACTCAGTTGCTTTTCAACGAACATCAAAATTTCACAAGTTGACAGACAAGCTAATAGATAAACAAATTTGCTGATCAACTCAATAAAAATATGTTTAAAGTAATCAGTCGTACGATGACAGTGCCGAGTCGGGGAGCGTTGCCAACTTGCTATTTGAATCGGTCTGTATCGCGATTCTTGCGTGGGCGCACTTCCTGGCGCGACGCTCGCCGTAATCGCGACGTGCCCAGACGTCGACACAAACGGACCATCGTAAAATGTGGACTCAATAATATTTCAAAAATGTACTACACACATGAAATTCGCATTTACGCTTCTTCTATATTTTAATGTTTCAAGAATTCGGTATTTCATGCTTGTGATAAATTATGATATATTTAGAATTCGTATTTTTTATTTAAAGCTAACACCGCTTGTGATGCCGCCCGCTTGTTCTAATTTTGACGTTCATCTGTCTACCCTATTATTCTCTCTTATTTTAGTACACCTTAATTTTTTATTTTAATTTACTTATCAGATATCATGACGCTCAGAACTATGTGAATCTATATCAAGGGATCTCCAGAACTTGAGATATTTACTACCTACCTTACCTACCTTAAAACAGTATTCAATTTCATATTTTTTCAGTAAATGACAACTACAATTCTGGTAGTTTCTTGGTCATGATTAAAATAATAATAATAATTATTAAATACTTAAAACATTTGTTTTAAATAAGCCGCCCTGTAGAGCTTTGTACGAAATATTTAAGTATGATATTTTGGTGAGTTTGTTCCATTACTCAGGTTGTAAAGAAAATTACGTGCATATATGTAGAAACAAGAGTTTTTATTCATCCTTTGCCTTCCGTGTTAGGCAGATAATGAATAAAAGGATGCATTAAAAACATAATTGGCGCATGCGGAGATTAAAAATAATGTAAACGAAGTCTTATTCAAACTGGTTTCCATTCCACCGAATCTACATATTCTCGTTTTGATGATTATTTTGTTTAAATAGCAGTAGCGTAAAATAGGACAAAAACAAATTTCGTCTTTATTGTCCAAAAGCAAAAGGTCAATTTAATCAAAATTTATTTTATTTTTACAAAAATTGAGGTTGAATGCCGTTCATCTGATGGTAAGTGGTGCCTGTTACCCATAGACATCCGTAACTCACTGAAGTCAATTACAGATACATGGCCACTCATGAGGACTATTATAATCGCCTCGCATGTAAGTCTCCTAGCATCCATGCCCTTCAAACGAAACTCATGAATTGCTTCACGCTAGAAACAAATGTGACGATGGTACCCTACCAGTCGAAGGAAAGTACTCGTATATAATATACTAGGTGTGCTACGCGGTTTCACCCGCTACTAAATAAGAAAAAAAAACAAATAAACATAGCGTGATCTTATACGAGTATAGCCTTCCTCAATAAATGAACTATTCAATACAAATAATTTTAAAATTCGAACCAGTAGTTCCTGAGATTAGCCCATTCAACCTAACAGATACTGCTTTATAATATTACTATAGTTTAAATAAATTTAAGCAATCAGTGAGGCAATTATTTCTGTACTGAAATTATAGAACTATTCATTGTGATTTAAACGCATTCTATAGAGTTACGAGTATTTTAATCTTTTATTAGGTTGTTAAAATTATTTCCGACAAACCAATATTTTCGTACTCGCGAACATCATCCGGCTCAGTCGTCGGTCTCTAGTCTCCTGTTTATAATTTTGTCGACAAAAAGTATGCATACATTTGAATATATTTCGCGAACAGGAAATACCGAGACGCCGTAATACAGACAATCAGATGAACAAAAACAAAAGATGCTATTATGTTTTAAGTACATCCATATTTACGTATATATTTAAGCAACGTAGAAGTAAGTATGTATACATATTAAACACAAGAAACAGTGTTTTGTAGTTCTAAGTTTCATATACTTTTAACGTAATTCCATCGACTTATTTTAATTTATTATCTTCTCACCCGTTTTGTCGAATTAAACAAACAAAACGTTATTCAATGAAGTGAAGTACACAATGAACTGATAGCGTCATTGACAATGAAGCAGAAAGTTGTTTCTGATCATAAAAACTAAACAATTGCAAGGCAGTCTATCTTCTCAGACAGCATGGAGCAAACACGTAGGGAGGTGACGTGACAATGACTCCGGTCATCCAGAGAAATTATTAATTGGACCCTACGAAGACAACAAAGAAGCGGAAATATAAAACTTCTGCGACGCACCCCTGCCGCGTGAGGTGCTTTACCTGACTCTTGCCCTGCCTTTGTACCTTTATTGAATAGAAACTATTTACTTATGGGACCTGTGGGAATTGCGCAACGATGGCGATTATTCAGCATTTAAGATCAATCATTATAATATACTACACTAAAATATTTCTTACAAAATGATTGTGTCACATATAGGTTCAAGTAATATTATACTTAATAGTTAACCATTCCTAATTTCGAAACGGTTAAAACGGAGAATAATAATAAAAGTGCATTTTACCGAGGAACTTAAGAATAATACTAGAAATCTATGAAACAAGTAATCAAATTGTAACCAACCAATGTATACAATAGTGCAACAACAGAAACTCCTATGACTACACGATACTTCTTAAACCTCAAAATAACGTTACGTTTAAAAACCCTTAAGTTTTATAAGTCTAGTCAAGTAAATAAAAAAGTTTTAAATCACTCTTTTCTGATAACTATGAGTTTGTAAACCCAGTGGACATCCGAAATCGTCGATACAGTCCACTGGCGTCTGACCGCTCTATATCTCACAGATGGGTGTCAAACAAATCCATGGATGTTTCCTAGAAGGGACCGCGCGGCGCTTTAAAGACCCTTACCTTTTTTGTACCTTTAAAGATAATAAATGATGCTTTAAAAAAAAAGACAATCGACCTGTTCAGTAGATAACGATCGGGGATGATTTTTATGGAAATGCGCGCCGGAATTATAACGATCAGGAATCCTTTGGGATGATATGGAGCGAGGCCAGCAGACAATACGTCGGCGAAAACCGAAACTCAAAGAGTACCATCCAATCCCGCACTTATGATGTTAATGTATCGAACAGAATATCCATCGATAAGAAACATTCGTTTTAATTTTTATTTACAGTTTTTATTACGTACATACATATCGTGTTTAAAAGATAATTTCACGATCATTGTAACGATAATTTGCGCTATTCGAAATTGTACTAATTATTATGATTTATTTCTAAAAGCTGTTTAAAGTTTGTTACGGATTACAATTTGTTCGTATCCCCTTTTATTTATTCACTCAAAATGCTGTACGCATAAAGCCTTTTTGCCTTTACGGTCGTTGATACATCACATGATTTTTGCATTTGGTGTATCATATAGAATACTAATTGAGTAACATATAAATAAGCTTATAAAAGGCAAACTTTATGCTACTTAGTACAAGTATTCTTAAAGTACTTACCGGAATTAATTTTCAAATACACATTCCAGTCGTACATTCAACGAATCGGATAATAAAAGTAACGCCGGCGTCTACACGAACAATGTCTTTCCTTTAAAGCGCCTCTTCTTAAGGTCCCATTTTGTTTGCAATCCTTTAGACTCCTAATTCCAACAAATAATGGATATCACATAAAGCACTTGAGTCTATTTTTTCTAAGTCTTTGTTATCTTCCTCAAAATAGAAATGCTAATATCTTGCTGGGGTATTATTCTCAATAATATCGGTTAAAAATGAAGGGATTTGTGGGTTTGTCTGTTAGCGTGTCTAATCTACGCGAATTGTTAAAAAGGTTTTGCTACTACTAGATTACCGGTATATAAGAATAAATCTGAATCAAAAATTTATCGTTGCTAAGGAGCAACGATAAATTTTTCTCTAATCTTGCTCTACCTAGATAGACTGCCTATATTTATTCGAGAATAGATTTATTGTAAAACAATAATTAAGCTTTTCCTCATTTTATTTACTAGACCGTAATGTATTTTTCTTTACATTTTTCATGTTACCTGCATATTATTTTGAGTAGTGTTTCCGTAGCGTTATTGTGATACAAATTATAAATTGTGATAAAAATATAACATATAACACACCAACATAACTAAACAGTTACTTACATTATTATATTATTTTTGTTTTATTCTTTTTTAATTTTAATGTGCATGTTATGATAAAAAATTCATTTGATATAAAGAAGCACATAAAGGCCTCTTTGATACAATGCAACCGCTCTAAAGTATTGTTGTTGAAAACTGTTATCCATGACACAAGTTCAATCTTAAAATGGATATCAGAGGGAACAAAAATCACTTTGTAATATTATGTATACATTATTGTACTAGTAATGTTAAGCGCAAATTATACAATTCCTTTGAGAAATTAAATGATGATTATTATTATTATAGTTTCCTACTCAAATTACAGTATAGTAATTTGAAGGAAAATTTTGGTAGATGAAAACAAAAGACATTTACTTTTCCCTGACATTGTACACTGACAATTGACGAAACTTTTTTTTCGTCATTCCGCGATCATAATCGAAATAAATGTACGATTACAGTACATTAGATCTACTGTAATTACAGTGCATCTGCACTGTAATTACAATAGATAGATAGATATATAGTTTGCTCGGTTGAACGTTCTAATGTCAATGGCTACCAGCTATCATCGAAATAAATATATTACCTTAAAATTATAAAGGTTACAAATCTTCAGTTACATTTATGTTAAGTTAACGTATCTTTTTAACGCGGTTGAGCCCGCAAGCTTAGCTAGTTATATTATACAGTACCAGATTAAGTACAAAAAGGTGGATTGTAAATTTATGTAACAAAATCTAATTAATAATAAGCGGAATGCCTACCAATTCGCACTTGTCCAGCGCGGTGGATTATGTCCTGAAACTCTCACAATCTGACAGAAAACCCAAGCCCAGCAGTGGGACATTAATGGATTGACGACGAATAAGCGGAATTATCACATTACAAATAGACATTTAAATTACATTTATTTGTATAGATGAAAGCACCAAGTGAATAACGTTTCAGGGTTAAGGAATTTAAGGTTAACTTTATCACCATATGTTTCTACTAAGGACCATTATTCCAAACATGTAAACAAAATATCTCACTCTTACGGCTAAGGCAGGCATTACCCCTGCATAATGAAGATTGAGGAGTTGAAGGTCAATTTTTGGCTATATCACGGTTTCCCTTCATATACTCGTAGTTACATTACAAATAGACATTAAAATTACATTTATTTATATAGATGAAACCATCACATACTTTTATAGTTTAGCCAGTAGGTATCATTGAATATTCAGG
>DWLI01004512.1:0-10797 GCA_018249915.1 Cecropterus dorantes dorantes
ATAATTATTTGTATTAAATAAAATTGTATATTCTTATCTCATATTTACTGTAAATTGTAATATTTATTTAATTGTATTTTAATTTATTGGAGCGTCAATTCTGCAAATGCCGTGTTCACCTGTAATTTTTGGTACACGGCCTGTTTATTTAAACTCTTGAAATGACATTTTTATAAGTGTATGCTACGTTGGTGAACCTTTTATAAATAAATAACAAAAAAGGTAGCAGCACATATTGCCTGTACCACCAAATTTATTAGAAAAATGCTTAACCTTTTATAATTTATACAAATTAGCATAATTCTCCTGGTAATTATTTATTTATTCATCACGTTTCTATCCGTGTTTCTAGGCACGTGCCATAATAAAATTAGTCGTCTTATTATCTTATTTAAGATCAAGCTAACTAATAACGTTAACCTATTTTTCGTTTTTTGGCTAGATTTTCCTCATAATGACGACTTAATTTATTAAATTATGTTGACATTAGCCGTGTGTTATATATGATTTCGAATTGATTGGCTGAATTTACATCAAGTTTAATAAGTATTTTACATTTATTTTAGTGCTGTATTATAATAATTATGCATGCATGTTATTTTGCTACTTCAAACTTATGAAAAAGTGGCAACACGCGCGTGCAGTCCACCTAATTTTATAAATGGTTATTGCTGTCATTAGACATCTGTAAGCAACTCCATATATTACAAGGGTACTGTCAGACTTCGATCACTGATACGTTTCTACTCCTGAGGACAAAGATGATCACGTCATATATAAATAAGCCGGAAACCACACTCTTCTAACAAAAAGCAAGAACTGCTTTACGTTAGAAATACTCGTACATGTGTCGGTGGTATCTTCCTGGCCAAACTACACTGGTTCTACCACCTGTGGAAATGTTTTTGTCGCCTATGTGTTTAAATAAAATATAGTTAAGGTTTCTGTGCAACTTAATTATTAATTTGAGTAATGAAGTTTACCGTGTCTAGTCCATCTACATTATCTTTAATTATGTCACACGAATCGTTAAAGCTCTATGTCTTCTGACATCTTTTATGGAAATAGGCTAGATGGATGTCAAATAAGGGTTGACACTTTATGGACCTTCCTCGGTTTATCTCTAAGAACTGTGAAATTTTAAGCGTTGACTTTAACTATAAATAAAAGAACGCCTCACGGCAGATGTGAAACATTGTGTTCGTACAAGTATAATGAAAATAATTCCGTCTACGAACAGTACCCCGCACTAAGACGAGCTAACATCCACTCAGTTAGTTCGATACCTAATAGTTCCGAAATGTATAACAGATGGCGCTGTAATAAATACCGCGTGGCGATCTAATCTAACCTCAAAATGTAATAAGGTTTAAATGCTTATTATATTATTATTAGTCTCACGCACGAAGTCGCGGGTATAAATTGTATACAATACAATTTATAGCACGCATTCAAATAATACTGTCTGTCATTGCTGTCACGAGTTTTCTATTGAAGATTCTAGCTTCTGTTTCATTGCCAAGTACAAACGTGGCCTTGGCCGCAAACGCCTGACAATTAAGCGTACTAGATAATTTCCTAGCCTGCTTCCTTCCTTTCATTGTTAACTATTAAAGTACTGATAAACGAATTTTAACAAAATGAATGCGATGATTTACAGAAAAAAATGCATTGTATCTGTTGATCTATTGATGTTGTGACTATAATACTACTTTGACATAAATAAATAGTAAAACTCCCTGTAGTATATTTCAAAAACAATATTATTATCACGATTTTAACTATTACGCTAAACAGCACAAATCAAACTTGGAACATTTTTTATGAATACTACAACATAGTCACGTGACTACTAACCGTAATTACGATGTACGGTAACCGTGTCTAACGCAAAAAGTACGGTTTTTAACTGATACTTATTGTAAGAATCAGTTTTTATAAAGGTTTGGTCACGTGCCTAGTTCATGTTCGCTCGTATTAAGAGATTCGTTCGATTTTAAACAGCTAGTCCTTGAAATGATTGATGGAATTTATTTTGGCTATAAAGTTAAATGGTAATTAACATTTTAGTTTAGCCAAGAGCGCCAAAATTAATTAAATTTTTAAATATTCCTGCAATAAACGTTTTCTGCGCAAAGTTACATGGATATTAACATAAATAAGGCTTAAAACAATAACAATTTTTTAAAATATTTTTTTTAAACGTTTGTGGTTTTTTTATGACTGCCATTAGGTGTGATTAACATTTACATTTACCTTGCAGTATGCAAAATACGTTCATTATTTAAATTAATCTTGCACAAATTTTATGAACAATGCATCTTTGAAAATTTTGCTTGCCTTGAGAAGTCTTCTTGTCAAGAGCACTAAATTTTATCCGATACTTAAACTATTTTTGCGAGACGATTTTACTGACACCTATAGGCATATGTTTTTAAGTTCGGTAGCTTTGTCAAACTGTTGATATAAATAGCTGGTTGTACCTACTACCTACCTATGTGACCTCACATAACCGTATTATTTTAGAAAAAAAAAAACATTTTTGAAATATCTAAATGTGAAGTTTCAGGAAGAAGGAGCACAGTTTGCCCACTGCCCAGGTGAACCGATGACCTGAAGAAGACAGCGGGAAACTGTAGGAGTCAGAAGGCACAGGACCGGTTGGAGTGGCGCCGTTTAGGGGAGGCCTATATCCAGCAGTGGACCTCAAATGGCTGATGGACGGAACTAAATATGAATTAATTAATTTTACAAGTATATTGATATAAAAATATTAACTTAAACGTAGAAAGAAAGAGTTTTAAATAAAAAGTGGCATCCAAATTTATTTTTATTAAATCCCTAGGATAAATTCCCAGAATGCTAGCAACATTACCTCGTTGATTACCTACGCTAATTCGTTAGCGAAATATGTGCCAGCCTTCTGATCATTTATTGACTGTATCAAACGTTTAGACCGTTTAAAAATTATTTAGCATTTAATCCCCACAGTTCTATGGTTTTAAAGCGAAATACCAGAAATATTAACTTTTAATTTAATTTCCATACTTCTGGCTCTTGCAGGTTTCAGCATCGGTTGCCACGACTGCCCTGGAAGAGATATTAATTTGGTGACAGTGTGTCAACGCAAGAGCGTCCCACAGTAGACACCTTCCACTCTTCCAGGGGATAACATAAATCCATAAACGTATGTATACAATTCTAAGTACAGATAAATCTGCACTTCAACCTAACTAACCTAGGTAAGGCTAGACTATAGAGTCACTATACTGTCATTACATGCCCGTGTTAACTTTACCGCGACTTTATAAACAAATGATTGTATAGATGAATAGATCATAGTTATGTGGCTAGATATGGATCGGTGCTTTAATAGTAAGATTTGGTTAATAAAGGAGTCCTGTACTGACAGCCTCAGGGCCGAGACACACGCACACACGTATGCGCTTTCTACACCCATAGCCCCGCACTAAAATTTTCTCCTGTGTCAAGGACGCCATGAATAAAAGACGAATACATAAATACCCAGACCCAGAACAGAAATTCATCATTCAGATGTCTGTCTGGCCGGGAATCGAACTCGGAATCCATTGCGCGTCAGATCGGTATGGTGGCACTCCGTCACGCGGGTCGTCTAGACGAATTTTTATTCACCGAATCTCCCATACTTCTAACATACGTGTATGTTTGTTGAGCACTTTTAAGAAGATTATGGGGAAATTTCGAATTTTTAAATTTCCTTCACGATATTTCTTTAGTATTGAATGATAATTTTGTTACCTAAAACTTTGTTTTATATTCATATGCATAAGTATGCAACGTTATATCTCAGCACATGCAACAAATTACTTAAAAATCGATTGGAATATTACTAACCCAGAATTACGCTGCAATCAAATTTATTACAATAATTCTAATAATTTGTATAAGATAATTAAATGTTATTATAAATATTTGTATATTGATGCCGTTATGCAATATGACCAAGGTTTAAGGTTGATAATCAGCAAAAAGTTTTGCTGTCGAGGCTTATTTCGAAATTAGGTAACCTTGATTTCTAGTATAGTATACAATATTGTTACAGTAGTGATATTATTTACAACTAGCTTTGCCTCACGGTTTCACTCGCTGCTAAATAAAAAAAAACAAGCAAACTTAGCATGATTTTAATAGCCTATAGCCTTCCTCGATAAATTTACTACTCAACACAAAAATATTTTTAAATTTGAAACAGTCGTTCCTGAGATTAGCCCGTTCAACCAAACAAACTCTACTGCTGTTATTATTATTGGAAATTTGATGCATCATGATTTTTAAATATATAATATAGTTGTTTGGTTTGGAATTAAGTTGTATGTGTGAAATGCATTTTTTCCTCTTATCGTTTGTACCTAGCATATTAACCAAACCATTTTAAGGACGTCCAATGAAAATTAAATTAATAAAGAACACTGTATCCAATAATGACAAGTTAATGTTACAAAGGATTTGGGTACATAATTATATCTTGTTATACATTGAAAATAAAAAATATAACAGGGAAATACTGATTTCATTTGTACTAAACTTTTGTAGCAATATATTAAAAGTTTATAGATTAGGATTTATTATACTTGGTTTTCAGATCTGACCATTTCAATCGTATCCACCATACTGTACTAAATTTAGGAATAAGTAGTTCTTAAAAAGTTACAATACACTCATGGTGTTTGAGATATCAAATATTGGATAACCTTTCTGTAATATAAACATATTTTACAAATACCTTCCTATTATATCAGATAATAATTAAATACTGAAAAATCTGCATGACTGTATCAAAAATATTGTATGAATCATAAATGAAAAAAACACATTAGTTTGATCATGACATGGTTTGACTGAGCCATAACCGGTTATCGACAAGAAACGCTTTGAGAATTCCTTTAAAGAATTTTAGAAGGTACCTAACCTAAACATTCATTCAATCTATGAGGTTTATAAATTACTTTAATATGTTACAGGTTTGTGTTCCTTGAACATAAAATTGGTGTATTTGTTTATTATCTTAACACGTCAAATAATATAAAAGTAATATAAAACATAAACAATATATTTTTTTTATTCTGATTAAAAGAAAGCCATTTTATACTTTTTAAACTTATACTGACTTGGTCTCGACAAAATCATTGTTATTTATTAGAGACAAGGCACAGCCGAAATTATGAGCGTAGAAAGTTGAAATTTAGTATGAAGATTCCATAGGGAGAGTAGAGGAGCACTAAGAGAGGATTTTTGAAAATTACACTCCGAAGGGGGTGAAAAGGGTGAAAAACTTATATGTGAAAGTTCTACACCGTTTAAGTTAGTGACTTGAAACGTTTGGATTTTATTTTTTTATTTATTTATTTATTTATGCACACACAGAGAAATCAAATATAGAGATACCTTAAAATTAACAATAAGTGCAAAGGTACTGCTTATTTCTAAAGAAATCTCTTCCAGCAGACCCGAGATTGGAGAAAGGTTAAGACAAGGTAGAAGTGCGTGCACTTTACTGTGATATATTTATATACATATACATACATACAAACAATATTATATATACATATACGATACATATACGATATGATTAACACTTACATACATAATAATATTACTGATACTCATATAACTAAGGACAAGTAGTGAGACTTTACCCTTTTCTTAAATACAGAAATGTTCTTGGAGTCGCGTACATTTGGAGGGAGTGAGTTCCACAATCTGACTGCATGAACAGTGAAGGAGTTGGAATAGGAACTGGTTTTATGCGGCGGGAAATTCAGGAGAGTTCTCAGATGACTTCTACAAGGAGCAATCGAAGGGCGAGCGAGAGAGAAACGCTCTCGCAGATAGGATGGAGACGTTGGAGTATGGAGGATGTTAAATAACAATTTGATTTTAAAAATATACGGTTCCCGGGCAATAAGCTTACTTGTCTATGTTGCCATGAGTACTGTTTTTCTTCCAAAATTCTTCATAATTTATTGAATATATATGTAGTAATATTATATATGTAATAATATGTAGAAATATTCCGTTGGTATAAAAAACATTGTCAATTTCTACATATTTGCGAACTAAAAGTCGCACTCAATTTGCTTAATGAAGCTATTGAATTAAATGCAATCTATGTCGTAAATATCTTTAATTTTATTGTAAGTTTTGAATTGATTTAATGCTTGTGAATTGGGATTTTTTAATCAACAATGTAACAATAAGTAATGTAATGTAACAAGGATAAAATATTTTAAATGATAGGCCTGTTACTTTGTACATTTAAAACAGTCGTGCTTCAAACATGTAAAATATTCTCACTATTATTATGAATGAAGTGTATAGTCATTATTATTATCCTAATATGTAGCGATATATTTAAACGCTCTATAAGAGTACGACTGTACAGTGTTTTACACCTTCTAATATATATTATATTTTCTATTTTAATATATTCCATAACTGTAGTACTGATTTTTCTCTTTACAGTCTTAGAATTAGGGTTTTTTTTAAATATTTCAATTAATTTAAAGTTATGTAAACTTATGTGTGGCTAGCTGCATAAAAATATAAAAATAAAATAATCTTATATCAGGCAACTCATACTTCAAGAAACGTCAAGTCGTCAATACGTCATTGTCAATTCAATCAATTTATCGCAACCAGCAACCAGTTTCGATTAAAAATAATTATCAAGTGGAACAAGTCGTGAAATATTGCAAAAATGAAATTAATGAAGATTCAATGATATTTAATTTATTTTTATTTAGCGAGATTAAATAGCGGAACGTAAACAATTATGTTTGTCACAAACCTGACTAGGGTTGAGATGAAACAATGTGTAACTGATTTCATTTTAAATGTAATCTTATCTCTTTGATTAGATTTTTGATTTGAGTTCAACTGTAATTAATGATTAAAAGTGATGAGTTAAAAAAATTGTCCCTCGCGAAATGTCTCAAGCGACCTGCAGCGAAGATGACGAGTCGTATCCACTTCACGAGTGTGTGTTCGTCGGGGATGTACGTAAACTGTCCTCATTATTAAGATTTAACGATGTTACCCGCAAAGACAAGCATGGCAATTCGGCGCTGCACCTGGCCGTGATGCTGGGGCGTAAGGAATGCGTACAATTGTTGCTCGCGCACGGTGCCCCAGTTAAAGTGAAGAACCTAGCGGGTTGGTCCCCTCTCGCCGAAGCCATCAGCTATGGGGACCGTCAGACTATTTCGACTCTCGTTCGCAAACTCAAGCAACAAGCGCGTGAGCAGATGGAGCGCCGTAGACCAGACCTAATCAGGGCTTTAGCCCAAATACAAGATTTTTACATGGAATTAAAGTGGGACTTTCATTCCTGGGTTCCATTGGTGTCTAGAATGTTACCATCTGATGTTTGCAAAATATACAAGGCCGGCTCGAGCATTAGGCTGGACACTACACTGGTGGATTTTTCAGATATGAAATGGGAGAGAGGAGACATATCTTTTATATTCCAAGGAGAAAAACAGCCTAGTGAATCCTTGACTGTACTAGACAATAGAGCTAAAGTGTACCAGAGAGTCAGATATGAGGAAACTGAAAATGAAATAGAAGATGAAGTGGATATTTTAATGTCAAGTGACATCATGGCAGCACAGATGTCCACAAAGGGTATTTTGTTCTCTCGAGCTCAGTCAGGTTGGATATTCCGCGAGGATCGCAAGGAAACTGTTGCAGGTTTATACAAAAGTGATATTTACACTATTACAGGACTTGTTTTAGAGTCCAGAAAGAGACGAGAGCATTTATCTACTGATGATTTACAGAAAAACAAAGCTATTATTGAGAGCTTAACAAAAGGGAATACGCAAAATTTAGATACAAATGGTGAGCCAACTCGTCGAGCCTCTCTAAATCCACCTCCTGAATCTAAGGTAGATTGGACTTCTTACATATCTTCTTCTCCCGGTCAGTATCCCAGCTTAGGAAGGGAGCTGGTCTACAAGGAATCGTCCAGAAACTTCAAAGCTACCATTGCTATGAGTGATGACTTTCCTCTCAGCGTTGACATGCTCCTTAATGTGCTGGAAGTTATTGCCCCTTTCAAACACTTTGCTAAATTACGTCAATTTGTTGCTATGAAGCTGCCCAAAGGATTCCCTGTTAAAATTGACATACCAATCCTTCCAACGGTAACAGCCAAGATAACTTTCCAAAAGTTTGACTTCCGTGATGATATACCACCACAAATGTTTATAATACCAGCCGAATATAACGAAGATCCGTTACGTTTCCCTGACTTATGACGCTTTGATATTCTAACACTGTTCGAAATAAGTGAAAGACCAATTTGGTGTCGTGAAGGAAAGTGTGGTCGTGGAAAATATGTGGTAAGAGGTAAACCGTGCAGGCCGGCACATGGCCTACTGTCTATTGAAATCCCAATGCTGTTCGGATTGGGTAGCTCTTATTCCAGCCATTATGTCTTATTTGTTGAGTAGGTAATTTCCAAATGTAGGATTGTAAATTTGATGGTGACCAGTCAAGTGTTGTAGTTTCTGTAAAACAGTGTTAGAATAAACTTATTTGATTTATGATTAACGAAATAAAAATGTTCCACAGGCATGCAAATTCAATGAAATATGACATATTATATTTGAATTATATTCATTTATTATTAAATGAAAAATACTGTTGAACAGATAATAAATTTTATAGTTTAAATTGATTACAAGAAAGCAGTGTGATTTAGATAATAATAATATATAAACTAATTGCTCATTCATGGATTATGTCCAGTGTGGGGTTTTATTGTAATTTGTGTATGACTATGTTTTATTTATTTTAATTTCTTTAAGTTCCTTGTAATATAAATATATTATATCACTTTCATTTATGTTTTGTTAACTTGTGCTATTATAAAAACAACATAAAAATGTTTGTTTATCTACATAATTGCAAGGCCTGAATCCTACAAGTGTCATTTGGCCTATACATTAATTAAGAAAGTAAAATCCAGAATATAGTTCCTGTTAACTCTGTAGTAAGACTTCCACCTATCGAGAGTAATATAAAAGTTTGTTATGTGTATACCATGACAGTGTTGATAGATATGCAGAGTTCTAGAATTTTCCATGAGTGCACATAGATCATTAGAGGACATACTGAAAGCTTAATCATTCACAATGACCTTGTGCCTTCTGAATTTCTCATTAGTAGTGTGGTGTTAGAAGGAATGTTTCTATTTGTGAAAATTGTCTTACAAGCACGTTAGAGATTGTATCCACGAATGCTTAACAATGCAACGTCTAGCACATAATATAGAGTAGTTTGGCTCGTGTAGAAAGTACCTGTGCAAGTAACGATTTAGGATTGTTGTTGTATTATTACTAAAATCTTAAAATACTATCAGACAATAATGTTTAAATCCCACCTAAAGCGTTTTTTTACAAATGTATGTATAATTTTTCTTGCCAATATAATGTTTTCACATGTCAATATTTGAAAAGACATAGGTATATAATAAAAATTTCAGTGGTAATGAAGAATTTTTGAAATGTTGTAATAAATAATTTAAACTTATGTCACGATTGTTTTATTTTGAAATCGCATTGAATAAGGAATGTTAACTAAAATGTTTGTTACGAAAGATATAATTTACGAAATATAGACGAACGTGTATACAGCAGACATTTGTAGGTTTTACAATGTCCTCCATTCTTTTTATTTTCAAATAGTCTATTTAGTTAAAAGCAATAAGTAAAACATTTTTTAGTTGGAAACAAAGTTAGAACATACAAAGTATGTTGGTTACGTTTATTACTTTGTTAAAGCAACAACAAAAGGCACACAGCTGTATATGAACAGGTGTCCATACGTAATTTCAGCGGAAATATATATTATTTTTTCATAAACAAAAATATTGTAGAATATAATGCTTTCTTCTGTGTTGTATCTCTATTATCAGGTGTGATAGATAGCTCTAATAGTAAAAACAACAAATATTGTAATAAATAATATTTATCATAAAAAAAGAAAAAAAATACACAGCTTTGAATTGCAAGGTCTAGACATTTTAATACAAATTGTAAAAATATTGTTTTTATGTGTTTATCTGAAAGATTTTCTGGATTTGGTACTTGGCGATGCGACCATGGCTGGTGAGGACTCTTCGAGGCCAAGAGTCACCACGCGCAACGAAACGGTGGAACGACGAGCTAGAGGAATAAAAATTATCGTTAAAATAATAGATAAGTTATTAACATGTTATTGAAGAAAATAAAATAATAGATATGTTATTAATGGAAATAAGATTTTCTAATAAAATAGTTTGCGAGTGCTGTAATGGACATTACGCTTTCTACACACATAGCCACACACTAGGTTTTCTCCTGTGTTGTAGGTGCTATTGACACACACAAAGACGAATACACAAACACAGAGACCCAGAATAGAAATCTAAATTCATCATTCAGATGTCCGTCTAGCCGGGGACCAAACCCAGAACCCACGGCGTGTCAGACCGGTACGGTGACACAGCTCCGCTACGCCGGTCGTCAACATAATATTATATGCCATCCTAAATTATGTGGCTCCTGACGCCATTAGACCATTGTAATCTTTGTTTAGCAGAGCTATGATAACCAGATGGTTGTAACTTGACCTCTCAATCCAGGGTCCGAAGTTCATATCACAGGCACGCATTACTGTTTTTTCTAAAATATGTGAGGGTAAATAATTATCACTGTTTTACGGTCGAGGAAAACTTCGTGAGAAAACCTACACGTCTGAGAGTTCTCTAAA
>DWLI01004513.1:0-10797 GCA_018249915.1 Cecropterus dorantes dorantes
AAGATTTTTTGGTGGGTGAAGATGGCTCTGTTAACAGGAGAATCTAATAGCAGCGGTCGGCGGTAAAATAAAAGGTCGGCTAATGTCGGAATTTTTTTTTTCTATGCTAAGTGATGACCCGAGTAAATAAAAAGGAGAAACCAAAAGGTCCTCCCGTTCATTTTTTTTCCTTTCATGGTTATATTATGGTAAATTCTGGATATCCTAAACCTACTCCGCCTCCCGCTCCATGATTTAACATATCACTCAATCTTAAGATATAATTAGTTGAATATTTAGTAAATTTAACTATGTACAATATAAACAATTCAAATAAATATTTAAAAAATTAAACTAAACAAACAAAATATCAAATATAGAAAAAAAACTATGTAAATTATAGGAAAAAAAAGAGTCCAAATCAAAAAAGTCTTACAAAAAAGTCTAATTTGCCTTGGGTCAAATGCAACCGTATTAAACTAGTGTAGTGTAATGGCTTACATATAGGTATTTGTTACATACAACTACCTATTTGTAAGCCATAGTTAGTTAATGAGGATTTCGTGTGACTAAGAAATCACATTAATGCATTTGTTAGCAAATTTGGATTCTATTTGAGGACAATTACAAATGTTTATGGGCAGCAGTGACCACGTAATAAAAGTAAAAGGTGTGACGGTGATTCACCCAAGGATACCTGAAGCACAAACCCTCTTTTATATTTAAATTGAAAGTAAAACAACCCGACGGATGCAAAGTGTGAAGATTAACCAGTTTACAACCGCTTCTTTATGGAGCATCCGCGAGCCGGCCCCAGTAATTACATCGTTACCGCAGGCGATAAAAATACTTTATATAGCAACAAATATACCAGCGTATATACGTATAACTTATATACCAAATTGAAATTGTTTGTATTTCTATCAGATAAAAAAACAATAGCTTCAATTGCCATTGAAATTCTACCACAAATGAGGTAAATATTCATAAAACAAACATAGGAGTACATAAACATTATTTGCCTATTGATACGTACACGTACACTGAAATAGATTTACTCATGACGAAAATATTATAATAACAAAATACACTAATAATAATATAATAAATCGAGAACCTCTCAATATCCATACAAATATTTGTAACAAAAATGAACGATTCGCGTGTTTCTATATCGCTTATGCAAATCTTATTTGCAGTCAAAAAAATCTATATGTCTTTTAATTTTTTGTCTATTTGTGTCTTTTAACGCATCAGAACGAATAGCTTAATATAATTTACATAATATTAGTAGTCCATATCCTAAGTCAGTCTTTTTCATTAAAATCCATCTAATCCATCTAAAGTTATAAAAAGTGAAAGATACTTTACAGTGCTTTTAATTACGAGCGAATTCGTGGAGCACAGTTAGTATCAAATAAATAACTGCACATTTTTTTACAAACAATAGATTAGAAGCGTCAAGATACTCGTACTTTTGTTTTTAATTGTTCTCACTTAACACGATTCATTATCGTGGCCTTCAAAGATATCCTGTAAAGTGACGTCTGACCGTCTACAAACAAATTTTACGACAAATTACGCCGCCGAAAGCAGATGCAATAAGCTTATTAAAACTTCTCGTCGCTTATTAAGAATTCGTTACATTTATTTTGTTAATATAAAATAGGGAAACGTATTTCAATTTTTATACGCAATATTTATTATTGTCGATTAAAATTTGTTTGAAAAAACATATATTGATTACAATAGAACTATAGTATTTTTATCTTGTATAACAATATATTTGTAAATACGCGATTACATTGTACGTGAATTTTTACGATTTTATCGCTCAAAAATTTATTATATTACACTTTTTGGGATGTTATTATTTCGTAGACAAGAACTGTGGATTGCAGACCGTGTAACAAAAATACATTGTTCCCAAAAAATTAAACGTAGCCTATTAATGGTATTTGAATAAAAAAACATAAACTTATCAGGGTACATTCTAAACTGTAAAAATCAAATGAACCAAATCCACAATCTGTATATATAGTGTTTTTTGATTAACCATAATTTAATTAAGTGAACAGAATACTAGTATTAATAACTACAATAAGAAACAACAATTGACGTCATCATACATTCTCGTCCACAAGAATGTTACTGCATTGTACCATATCTGAGTAAGATGCCTTAAGGGTAGGATTTTATAGTAGGGTTTTATTAGTAGAGCATCTCGGTCTTATCGTAACACGAGATCAATGTCCTGCAGTACATTCCAGTAGTACGGCCGCTCTACGCGGTACTTGTGAAAAACATTTACAACTTGATATGGCTCCACAAATAGTTGAAATACCAAGAGATTTTTTTCTTTATATAAAACCAAATAAACTTTATATGGATACTTTGTAACAACTTACTTTTTCATAGTTCATACAGATATACAAGGCACTGAGTATCGAAGCACGGTACACGGCACACTTTGCTAAATTGTTTCTGTCAGTGCATTCATTCATATTTACACGAAACGTAAAGCTTAACAGAAAATAATTCGATAAATAAACGTATACGTGGAAAGTACGGAAGAGATACGCACTGATGTTCCGAATCGACACTGAAAAACATTCGTACAACGCCATTTTCCTCCCTAAGCTCTTTCTTATGTGATCATCACAATATTGTATAGCATATATATCCTATTTGTATTTGGTAACAGTTGTCCCAGGCTGGCGGACAGCATTAATCATAAAACAACCCGTATACTGTACTACATTCATGCTGAAATCCCTCCTAAAAATTAGAAAAAAAAAGAAATTAGAAAATCCATACGCTCAAACTATTAAACATATCTCTTATTTTAAAATACAGTACATGTTTAGAGCATTCTTCCAACGCGCGCCACATTTCGCAACAATTTCATAAAAATATGACTAAAGTTGTGTAATTTAACTCATATTTTTATGCGTTAAAAATGTGCCTATCCCGAGGCATTCGGTAGGCAGTCAGCGCACTTTTTGCCTTCCAACCGATCGCCCTACTTTTGATTCGGACCGCGTCGAGCCGTTAACATTTAAAACGCGGTTGCCACCACTGGGACTTATGTGAAAGTTTATTTTTTGAGCTGTTCAGCGGGAAATAGTAGTGTATTTAGTGATGTACACATTTACACACATTAATAAAAGTTTAAAGCAATTTTATAGTAGCAAGCGAACCTGCCAAGTTAAATAAATCGCTATGCATTTTATAAAAATAGAAACTAAAAGCGTGACAGACCACAAAATGAACTCGCAAGAAAGATCATAAATTACATGTAGGTTCATACACAATATAAATTGTTACACTTGTCAACTGTTTTGTACGACGTGCAAAAGATTGTTAGTAGGACACGTAACATGTAACTCACTGTTAGTAGTGCTCCAGCCCTGGAATGGATTGATATAAGATTTCTTAGTAAAATTTAATGGATTACAAGTGTTAAGCGCTGTTGAGTTGTAGACTGAAAGATATATAATAAGGGATACATACTTATCCGAGGCATTCCAACTTAATCCTCAGGGCCAGCTACGCATCTGTAGCCAACCTCTGGTAAGAGTCTAATCTTCTCTGGAGTTGATTACGGATGGTCATGGGCGGTAGTGTCCATTTACCATTAGTTAGAATGCACGTTCGTTTCCTACTTCTATGTTGAAAAAAAAACATCAACAAACTTGAACGACCGATACCACAAAAATCTCATCAGCAACAAAGTTGTATCCAAAGCGCGATAGCTCCACAGAATAATGACATCGTAAACAAACTTAGCAAAAGTGGGTGTGCTCATATGTAGTAGAATGTTAGCAGGCAGCCATTTAGTTACAACGCTCGACCGCACTTTACAATGTATTCAACCACTTAGTGGAGTGTTGTTTTACGCGTGAACCGTTCGCAAATTTACACCGTAATCATTAACATAAGAGCAAGTATGTGGCAAATTAGTTTATGAAGTGCAGTCACTTGATAAAAATCATGACGTAATTTATTTGATGAACACCGTGGTTCAGCGTGTTCCATGATAGTCTGATATGTGGAGGATTGGTCGTTCGATTCACGATGAAATGTACAGTATGCACTTAAAAATAAAATTAGATTTTTTACAGTCTTGAATTTTTCGTGGTTCGACTTCAAAGGCCGCCACCGCCACACCTATTCCTACGTATTCACAGTGTTAAGCGCTACTTTGCACATGTATCAAGGGAATGATGTAGAAGATCAACTTATACCAAACGTTTCAATTTGCAACAGCAACGTATATCTTCGCTACGTCAGGTAACAATTGCTATAAGATGGATTACTTGTTCATTTGCAACTGTTTTGACATATGAAAAACATATATATTCTGTATCCTCAGTTTTTGTGTATTTTTGGCATTTTTTTATATACTCTTACCAATAGGCCAGCTCCTCCATAACTCTTTTCTGGAATTCCTTACAGAAACATATTAGTATTCTAGAAGCACGCCACTCGTTTGTCCTATCTCAAAAGAGTTGTATTGTATCTTTCTAATTTTAACATATTTTACAAAAGATAAACAAACACGAAGTATAAAATTAAATATACATTCCACTGCGTTTCATCACTAAGTATAAATGTCCTCTCTATAACGCCACTTTGCTAAGAATGTTTTTTTTTCAGAATCGATGAGCCGTCTCACAAATTGTACTATGAATGATCAAATACAAATTTAAAAGACGTTCACTTGTCATGTTTTAATATTACTCTAGTATGAATAAAATTTGATTTTCAAGTACGTAAGTACCTACTTTTATTGGCTACTATTTATTTGTCGCATTAAGTAGTTTTATCTTTAGCTATAACTGTAGATTACGACGCTGCCATACTGATTGAATTTGGCTATAATCGCCTCGGGAATAAAACCCCATTGACTCACAAATACTGCCGACTTGGCTACGA
Source organism: Cecropterus dorantes dorantes (assembly GCA_018249915.1). NCBI lineage: Eukaryota > Metazoa > Arthropoda > Insecta > Lepidoptera > Hesperiidae > Cecropterus > Cecropterus dorantes. The sequence continues at coordinate 4,918 of DWLI01004513.1, forward strand.
TTTACATTAAGGAGTTTTATTGCATATAAAAGTTTTTCATGTGTTTTTGCGATGTCGTTATGTTTGCTCGCATCTCACTGGTTTTTAAACACCCTTATAAGATCTAAGGGCTTAATATAATTTGAAGGATTTGTATTATGATAGTATTTTTACCTATTACACCTATTTTTAATGAGCAGTTCTTGCGTTTCGGTAAAAAGGTGTGGTTGCCGGCTTATTAAGAGGTGAGAGGTGACTATTTTAGTCGTCAGAACCAACAACGCATTTATGATTGACTGCGGATGTAACCCCTGTTCTACATGAAGTTAGTACATTACAGGTGGGCTGCAAACTCGTTTAACTTAACGCTACACTACGCTAAAATTCTTAACATATCAATGATATAAAAATATTATAAATACGACACCAAAGTCCTTTAAAATAATTAATGAGAAGTAGGTTTTATTGTGGCTTGATTGTATGGCATCTTTTTGAGAACAAGTTACATCAATATGATACAGCAAATTCAAAAGAGACGACATTCTTTCCTCGTAATCTTTTGAAAATGAAATACAAAATTATTTGCGATCGTCTTTATGTGTAATTCCTTCGATCTTTGTCATTTTGTGACTTAAATTAATAAACTATTGTAAAGAGTTTTGAATCATTGATGAACGTGTCGTTAATAAGTATAAATATAAGTATATACTGTAATATACTTATGTGATTTATAAGTAGCCCACATTAGGGCTCATGGACAATGGCCAAAACTTCTAACTGTACGAAATGTTGAATTTCATTCAATTGTAATAGAGACACGCGTACCATCTGCTACATATTTATGAGCGCCCGGTATCCAGCGATCATTACCAGACACTCTGGTATCGGACGGTTCTATTTCACGGTGTCCGCTGCTGTCAATCAACTGAATACTTTATCTAAACACAAGCGGCGCTATCTGCCGTTAGCGCTCCAGTAACTTCAAATTATTTTTGTTTCGAGCTCGGAGCATTTTGTTGAGATTACTGACAGCCATATTACTAATTGAGTAAACCAGTTGATGTTATCATTATAGACACTATAACTTTGAAAGAGGATGGACACCAACGCTAATGGCACACCTATTTCTAGCATGAATCGGTCTCATACGCAGTGGGTCCCGGGTTCGATCCCCGGTCAGACAGATATCTGAATGATGAGTTTAGATTTCTGTTTTGGGTCTGGGTGTTTGTGTGTTCGTTTTTGTGTGTCCATGGCACCCACGGCAATCCTAGTGGGCTACGAGTGTAGAAAGCGTTTATGTTATGTTTATATTTATTGTATACTATTCTAGTGTTTCAACAAAAAATATTAATAGCATAGGTAACAAAATATTACCGAAAACTTACATGCGGTATACTATGGTCTTGTTGTATTTTCTCCTTCTATTATGGTCTTGTTCTATTATTCTTCATTTGAATAGTGACTCATACTCATCAATAGGGAGTAGAGTCTTGATGAAGTGTTTTAACTGATCAAAACATACTTAAATTACTTTAAGCTATTTTCAGTTTAGGTAAAACTAAACCTAACTTCGAGTTAAATTCAGTCTTTCCGAGTCTCACTAACTAGAGCAGGCATGTAGGTAAATGGAACCGCCAATCTTCATCTATTCCAGGTCTATTCCGGATTTTATACAAACGCCTACCAGATATAGCGCTTAGATTTATTTCAACTTCCTAGATATTTGATTTTAGCGTTAGAATTTCTTGTTTTCAAATGGTTAGTATAAACATTTCGGCTGTGGCTTTTTTGGCTAAAGCTGTTTTATAACCGTATATACTTTATTTTTGTATTAGATAAAGGGTCTCAAGACGTACAATACTACTTCCTCGTTATATGTTATTAGGGTGGTTTCAATCTTTGTATTTCGATTCCGGCAACACTATCACTTCACATTAGCTGTGTTAATTTATGGTTTGAAATATATGGAACCTCAAGGGTAGCAAAGCATCAAGTGGCTTTTAATGGATATATCACAGGCTCCCACGTAAACTGACGTACTCGTATATGAAAATATGAAAATTTACAGGAGAGCACTTTAAAGCTGTTTTATAACCGAATTTTTTACTATAACTTTTTAATTCCTGAAAAGGATTCCATGGAAAATTTTAATAAAACACATGAATAGAATTGTTTATACGTTAATGTAAATAATTGTGTAATATTTTTTAAATTTCATAATGTTTTTAAAGAACGTAAAAGGACGAAAGTGGTTTTTCGTCTTGATATAACAATATTGTAAAAAAAAATGAACTGTTATGGCTATACGTAAAACCCATTGATAAATATATATTTATTTAGGAATTTAAATTAAACAACCATATTATATTAAATACTTGTAAAGTATTTTCCTTTAACAATAACTAGGCTAAAGTCTGATTATTTGGTCCAATTATTTAAAACTTAATCATTATAAAACTTAAAGTCATAGTATTATCAGCCTAAAAGCCTGACTATTTTAATCTTCTGGCCATGTAGCGCTAGCGAGTTGTATTGCCAAGTCATTTCCGCCAACACATCCGGAGAGTGTATTAAATTTTAATTAGCATTTTCATGCTTCGCAATGTACATTAAGCATATTAAAAGTTGACATAAATTATTAAACTTTATAATAAGCTTTCTCGCTGAATGGAACATTTTTATTTTATACTGAGTATTCACGTTATGTTATATAAACATTAAGACGTACATACTTACGTACATGATTAGTGGTGATAGTACTTCGTGCTACGGTGTGGGAATCCACTGCACCTTGCAGCGCTGTTCCTTTAAATAAATATCGTACGTAAAATGACTATTAAGGTAATAAAAGTAGAATTTTATTAATTTATTTTAACTTTGTTTTAAAAATTGAACGATGGATATTCAGGTATATGAATATTCATCGTTCAATTTTTGTTCAATATAAAACACACGTTGGATAGCTTTTTTTTGTATGTCAAATTGCAGAGACGCAGTTGTGAAAGTTGTCAAAGTAGATACCTTTTTTGTTCGTCGACGTAAAATTCTCTTCCTCTTAGGAAAGAGGATGTCATAGTATATGGGCCCCTGGTGATAACTTTTACATAACTTTTATTATTAAATACGTAAAAAAGTTACTGTATCTTTCTACTATAAAAATGTAATATACTGTATTTTTAAATGGGAAACACTGTAAATTTATAAACAGAATCTGTAAGCACTGGCGACAATGGAACTACGTTACTTAAGAGCGACAAAACATTCGCTTGACGCCGCAAGCCACAGAATTACGCGAATTTCAGCAGCTTTCGCTACAGTTTGCAACAGAATAATGTGGTTTTGTAAGAAATATTTATTTCAAACCGTCTACGCTGAGAGCCAATGTTATGTAACCCTAGGGATATACACGAAAACTGTTGATAATTACTAAGGGTACAGATGATTATGGGGACTACGTATACTTTATTTTTGTATTGGATAAAGGGCCTCAGGACTTCCAAAATGACTTCCTTGTTGTACCTTATTAGGGTGATTTCGACTTTTGTTTTGACTCCTGACTATTAATGTTATTATAGGCTATAATACTATATTTGTTTGTTTTTTTCTTATGTAATACCGGATGAAACCGTGAGCCAGTCTTATATAAATTTCCTACTAACTTTCCTAAGAAGTTGAAGCGTCTAAAGAGAAACTAAATTAGATCTTAATGAACTACTCCACTATGCTTTTAAGTTACGGGAAATAAAAGAAATGCTAGAAATGTAGCAAAGCTGATTGGTTGGAACTTATTAATGCCCGACAAGCTTTTCCTAAAGAAGACTGTGGACAAGAAATAATTCCCTCAACCTCTTTGGAGCTCATGCTGCAATTTAAAAAATATTTCTCCTCGATAAATTTACTATTCAAAACAAAAAGAATTGTTTAATTCCAACCAGTAGTTTCCTGAGGCTTTCAATTCAACCAAACAAACTCTACTGCTTTATAATAATAGCATAGATAAAAAAAATAAAAAAGTTATGGTTGAAGTTGGTTGAAGTGTCGTATTTTCTTCAGATATTTGCACGTTTTTTAAGATTGAAGTAAAAAACGAGCATGCAGACTCGGATGATTGCCACATTTTATAGTAACCAATCACAGCTATAGAAAGAAGTGCTTCACGTTCGAAATAAGTATCACGGTAGTGTTTCCCGGTGAAACCATGGGCGCTCTACCGCCTTCCGAAAATACAACTGTTAATAAATTATAAACAATTTATCCACTAGTAGTTTCTGAATAATGGTTACCTTTGACACACACAACAAGACACCAGAACCGAAAGAGAAATCAATCCATCATTTACTGTCTCAACTTGGATAGATCCTAGAACTCTCTATCTGTTAGACCGATGGTCTTTGTATCACGCGGGTCATGATGACAGAAAAAATAATAAAAATATAATAAATAACTATAAATAAAAATAGTGAAACCTTTTGATCACATATTCAAAGGCTAAAGCCAATATATTTCGCCCACGTATTGCAACTGAACAAATCAACTGAAATACGAGACGCATTAACATTTACATTTCACAAAAATGTATTTTATATGACTCACACTGAAAACGTCATACTGATCTGCGTTTGATATGAATATGACGTCGTTTAATTGTCTATATTTATCCTTATCTCAATTGTACAGCCGACCGCTTTGGGATTTTTTAAAGGGTTTCACATGAATTTAATTATCGATACCAAATTTAAACTTTTTCAATATTGCAAAACGTATTTTTTCAAAGGCATACATATGTGCAAGGTACAATATAACCTACAATTACATGACTTATGGTAATCCTTTATATGGTTACGCACCAAAAAAAAAGACCATTTTTAATACCTAAACGGTTTATTTACCCAACACTAGAAGTCTTGCTGTGTGTATGGTGACTTAACTCAGCATTAATATGGTTAAAGTTAAACAATTGTATAATGAATTATCATCATCATATTAGTGTTATTAAGATTATCAGGAATCCAAAATAAATTTTACTGACGCGAGGAGAGTCATAGTCAAACACATATCTGCTGTAAAAGAAACGTGGTTGTTGCTATATTATTTCTGTCCTATATGATGCTGACTCAGTGTGTCCACTTGACCCACTGTTGCCACAATCACCCTACGTAATAAATTAAAAATATATGTAATTCTTGTGATTATTATTTTATTAATACAATGATAATTATTGTAAAATTATGGTATTGATAATTTAAATGCTGAAAGAAGCGATATACAAATATGATTTAATTTGATTATTTTTAGAACGTTATTTTTACGTAGTTGGGTTTTACCTTTTAAACTTCAAGGTTTGTATAAATTTCAGGTCGCTAGTTAGTCCGAATAAGAGTCATTTAAATCCTTGCGTGCTTGTTATGATAGTAGCGAGTGAAAATATACGTGAACACCTCAATTTTCTGTGCATAATATTTAGCGACCGGTAAGCCTACTACACTTCCTTCTCTCGTAAGGTCCCGTGACCACCATAAATAATAAAAAAGGGTCTGTACAATGTTTGACGGCAACCGCGTAAATAATGAGTAAATGATTTTATTTGTATTTGAGTGTAATGTCAGAACTTTCTATTTGAACTTTACCTTTTTATTTAAACTTTTTAGTACGAAAGAGTTTTATTCAGTATTTCATATAGTGAGAAATACTGAACAAAGTTCAAATATGTGAATACAGTATTTGTACAGTCTTCCTTTAATCTTCAGTATATGAAACCAAAATAGCAACTCTATATACCTCATTTTGATTAACCACAGTCACATAAATAAACTTGTATTTCATATCAGTTTTCTTGTCATTCTCATTTAGATGTACGGGATTGCTACTCAGCTTGACAGCTACTTTTCTCGGGAGTGC
>DWLI01004514.1:0-10796 GCA_018249915.1 Cecropterus dorantes dorantes
GATGGAATGCCTCGGAAAGTATGTCTCCCTTACCACATCCTTCAGAACAGAACACAGCAGCACATAATACTGCTGTTATTAGGCAGAAATAGGTGTGGCGGTGGTGCTTCCGGAGTCGACCCAAAAAGAGTTCTACCACCATCGAAACTGTTTAGTTTTCGCTATTGTCTGTAGTTATGGAGAGTAAATTATGACTGTATTAAAATAAAATTAGCCCATAGCTGTAAAATAGAGATTTTTACGTCATCAATCAAGCTGACTCCTTGGTCATTGTCGCTTGAGCGTTGCTTGTTTAGGCAATCTCGTCGCGTAGGCTACTTAATAGTGGCTTGAACCGTTGCCGCTCGGGTGTGAAATATCTTGTTTGAGCGACGGAAGATTAATGTTTGATTTTATTTAAAATCTGTCAAGGTTCGTTACGCATCTTTGTAGATGCGTCAAATTACTAAATTGGCGACGACTTTTTTGAGGCTTCCTAGTCGCTTTAACTACTATTAAAGCGCTATATTGACTAGTTCTAGTAGTAGCTCAAGCGATAGTAACCTATGGGTGGCCAGCGCTTAGTCTGTTTATTACTATGATAATTTATGTTATATTTATATTCAACGACTATGATTCAAATAAATGAAGATCAGCTAAAGTTGATTGTTTTATTTATAACGATAATATTAACACTAATTAACAAATCTATAAGTATTCATGAGAAGATTACCTTTGGCATTATCGTACAGCAGTACATACTCGAAGGTCTCATTATATATAACTATCATTTTTAATCGAAACATAATTAGTAATTTCTACATGAACTTGTTCATTAACTGTGATTAACTCAGGTTTAAAGAGTTTACCTTAGTAAAATTTGGTTGCTGCTTTGTCGTCTGACCCCTCTTGTTGGTCCAACTCGCTGTTATCACAAACGTCCCCACAGGTAATTTTGGGTCTTCCTTCAGTATTGACTATTGCTTAAGTTAAACGCAGTCAATTTGATAGTGACTTTTCTTTTGTTCGTAGGACGAGTTCAGAACCCTAAGTGGAAACGGAGACGCAAGTATAACGATCAGAGAGATAACGCGGCTGTTATATTAGAGTTTTCGAACGCTCTCCCCTTTAGGTGGAAACGGGGGACTTACACCTGCGCTTTCTGTTCTCAGTCGTTCGGAGACTTTGCCGGTGTTAAGGACCACTCGACTGAGCATCCGAACAAAATAGAAGCGATGAGACTAGCCAGGCCGTACGATAACATCAAAATTGAAATTTCTGACTTGCGATGTGAGATATGTCTTTTGTCCGTGAAAAGTTTAGATGATCTCAAAGACCATCTGATAACAGAACACGCTAAGCCCATCATAAAGGATCAGGGTATCGGTGTCACTCCGTTTTATTTGAACAATAAGGAGATGAAGTGCACGCATTGTGATGAAACCTTTGAATTATTCACGAAGTTGAATACACACATGAATCAGCACTACCCTAATAACATTTGCTGTCACTGTGGGAAAGCGTTTGTCGCGGCGCACAGACTCAAAGCTCACCAAGTTATTCACGAGTTGGTCGATCAGTACAAATGCACCAAGTGCGATCAGGTATTTCAAACTAGAGCTCTAAGGAACAACCATTTTATTCTAATGCACGGCCCTGAGTTTAGATATAGATGTCCATACTGTCAGGAATCGTTCAAAAGTTACTCCGATAGGGGGAGACACTTGACGGAGTCCCACGGGAAGAAAATTGAGTATCCATGCCATTTGTGTTCAGCAGTTTTCGCTATGTGCAATCAAAGGACCAAGCATATAAAACAGGTGCATATTAAGCATAAGGCGTTTCTCTGTGAATTTTGTCCTTACAAGTTTGTTACTGCGGCCCAATTACGGAGCCATATGGTGAAACATGTCGGGGAGAGGAAGTTTCAGTGTGAAGTCTGCAAGAAAGCATACGCAAGGGTGAAAACGTTGAAGGAACACATGCGAATACACAATAATGATAAGCGGTTTGTGTGTGAGTATTGCAATAATGCGTATGTCCAGAAATGTAGTCTACAAAGCCATATGAAGACACACCATCCTAACGCGGAACCCTTGAAGAAAATAAAGTTGTCTAGTTATCGTTGAACGTGTATTTAAATAAATGTTAAAATAATTCATGTGTTTTTTTCAAAAAAAAATTCTCCCCTCAATACTACACGTTAGGTGAGTGTTTAAGTATGCGTAGGTGTTATAAAAAGCCCTGATATGATAAAGAAATGAGGTTTAAAGAAGACCCTATAGTGCCTGTTTTTCTATTTTTAGGAAGAAAAACCGCAGAAGTTGAAATTAAGAAGGTGGAAAGTGAGGATAATAAATTGTCTGCGCTGATAACTACAGCAGAGCTGGAACTCACTAATAAAGAAGAGGTGAGGCATAGAACGAGCGAAGGAAACGACAGACGAGCCGCGTACAGGAAAAACATCAAAATAATCATGAGTTCTTGCACTGCTTACCCCTTCAAGTACAGGAAGGGAGCATACTTATGCTTCTTCTGCAAGAACACTTTTTTGGAGCCGGACAAAATGAGGGAACACACACAACAACATCACGCAGACGTGACTTTCAAACCCCGAAAATATGAGCCGTTGAAAATGGACTTCGCAATGACAATTTGCAAACTCTGCGGCTTTCGGATAGACAACTACAATACACTAAAGTTACACTTGAAGGACCATGGTAAATCTATTGACTTTTCGCATGGAGATAGCATCTTGCCTTACAAGCTGAGTCGGGACGAACACTGCTGTCAGATTTGTGGAAAACGGTACGAAATGTTTCTCAGCCTCCACAAACACATGAACGACCATTACGAGCATTTTATCTGCGAGATCTGTGGGAAACGCTTCGCGACGTTACAGAGGATGTTGAACCACACGCGGACACACGAACGTGGGGATTTTCCTTGCAAGCAGTGCGGGGAAACGCTACCGACGTATTCGTCGTTGTACGCCCATATCGCGAAAGTCCACCGGTCGAACAAGCGGTACAAATGTCCCATCTGCGACGAGAAGTTTGTTACCTACAAATTCCGGATGAAACATTTAAATACGGTCCATGGGGAGAAAACAGCTACTTTTCCTTGTCCATCTTGTCCGAAGGTGTTCGATCTTTGCAGCCGTCGTACAGCGCATATACGCTCAAGGCATTTGCAGGAACGGAACCATGCTTGTACTGAGTGTGGCATGAAGTTCTTTACGAACTATGAATTACAGGAGCATACAATAAAGCATGTTGGCGCGAGGATTTACCAGTGCGATGTTTGCAAGAAATCCTACGCGAGATTAAAGACTTTGAGGGAACACATGAAGATACATAATAATGATAGGAGATTTGTGTGTCCTGTCTGTGGACAGACGTTTATTCAAAAATGTAGTCTTAAGCAACATGTCAGAGTACATCATCCCATGCAAATGAAGACGGATATGTTCTAGATCTTTTCACACCAGCTGTTGGTTATTTGGGTTAGTTTCCCTGTATATATTTTTAAAATTCTCACGCGTCTCTTGATATCGTCGGAAGAAACAGAAGCAGTTTTCAAACAATTTAGTGCAAGACACACCTTTTTTCAAAATGAACTGTACGTCAGACCCAAATAGCCAAACTGTTTTAAAATCTCTAGTTTTCTTATAAATAAAAAATACTGACCAGTCTAGAGATTTGCGATTGTCCAATTGTGGGTTCCTCAAAAGGAAGATATTATCCATTAGGAGTCGATATCAACCACTGTAGGAATCCCTCGAATATATTACTTTTTAATGAAAGAAGAGTTTGTGAAACGGGTATTTTAGTAAATATACGATTAGAAATATTATTAGAAATGGATATATCATATACGCCATAAGAAAACATTAATTATTTTTGAACAATATTAGGAAGAATAAAATAGGATACGACGATCTTTATACGATTTTACTTTATTACGATTATGATTTATCAATATGAAAATGAGCGATAGCCTAATGCTTGAAACTTGGCCTTTCAATCGAGGGTACCGAGGTTCGAATCCCAGGCACGCACCACTGATTTTTCTGAAATTATGTGCGTATTTAAAAATAATTATCACTGCTTTACGATGAAGGAAAACATCGTGAGGAAACCTGTACACCGGAGAGTGCTCTGAAAAAAAAAAGAGTTCTCAAAGGTGTGTGAAGTCTACCAATTCGCACTTGGCCAGCGCGGTGGGCTACGGCCTGAACTCTCTCAATCTGAGAGAAGACCCGTGCCTAGCAGTGGGACAATAATGGGTTGATGACGAGTATGTAAATAAATATATTATGGCAGTTGAAAATGACAATTACTTAGCAATCATTAATTATTTCATTGTTATTTATTGATTCTTTCATTTTACTGGTAGTATGTAACTCGATGTCAATAAAACACTATATTGATTTCACTTCGATACTCCTCGGTGTCCGGACAGCGAGTGCCGGGAGAGTCGTGGCTCCCCGCATAGCAAGTACTGCTAAAAAACGACTACCGTCATTTATTTTAATATTACTCATATACGAATATTACACTGGATTCTTCTTTACGAGTCGTACGAGTATATTTTGTATACATTTATTTTATACTAATATTGTAATAAAAATCGAATATGTAACGATACTCGCGATATGCGGATATCATATAGTAAGTACCCGTTATATATTCAAATAGGCACACGTATAATTTTAAGGAGAATATAATGAAATTAAAAAAAACAGAAGCTGATCATGAGTTTCGATTAGTTCTACCGGTGATTTACTGTTAGGGTTCATCAAAAATATATTTGTGTTAAATTATTCGATTTTTAATATATAACAGGATTAAAATAAAATAGTCACAATGAGAAATTACAAATTGTATTCGTAACTGTAGTAGAATTTTGAAAATAAGATAATATTTTTGACGTTCTCCTTATGTCAACGTATGTGAGTGCTCTAAATAAAATTTAGAGTCAACTGTAATCCAAATATTTATAGTATTCAATCATCCACATTTCTTCCTATAATTTTCTGATACCTCCTGTTTCCATCGTATTAAACATAATTCTTAATTAACTGCATCTAAAGCTCTTATATCGCCTATCCTAAGAGAAAACACGTGCTAGAGAATAGCTTAATAGAATAGCAGAAATGCTGGAAGTATAAACATTTGTCACAGTTAATGAATAAGTAAAATGCATGCCATAACGATCCTAAGCCTCATGCGCGTGTTTTCTCCTTTATAGGTGAGATTCCGGAATCAGGCGTAGATGGAAATACGACGAGATTGGAAAATGCCAGAAAACTGTTCGATCTTGACGTGATTAAGGCTAGAAAGAGAAATGCGACGATTTTGCTGGAGTTTACGAAGATTTGCCCTTTTAGATGGATGAAGAATCTATATCTCTGTTACTACTGCGACGCGCAGTTTACTGATCCCACGTTGTTAAGGCAGCATAATACCATCGAGCATCCTTCTAGGTCTACAATGGACATCAAGTATGTCCTATCTAAACTGAAGAAACATGAGCTAGTTAAGGTTGATATAACAGATGTAAGTTGTAAGTTATGTGATGAAAATATAGACAGTTTCTATAATCTCAAGGTTCACCTACAATCGGCACATCGGAAAAACATAGATCTCAAAATGAATGACGGAGTACTGCCTTTCAAAATCACTAAAGACGAGTACAAATGCGCGCTTTGCGAATTACAGTACGACGAATTCAAGACTCTAAACCAACATATGAATATCCATTTCCAAAATTTTATTTGCGAGCAATGTGGGTCTGGTTTTATCACTCCGGACAGGCTGAGAACGCACGCGTTTTCACACGAGACTGGCTCGTTTCCTTGCGAAAGCTGTGAAAAGGTATTCAGATCAGCGAATTCCAAGAAGGAACACCACGCGACAGTACACATGCAAGTGAAGAGACACCGGTGCCCGCAATGTCCGGAGACGTTCAGGAACTACTTTCAACGGAACAAGCACATATCAGCTGTCCACGGGATGAAGCTCAAGGAATTCAAATGCACGATGTGCCCGAAAGTTTTCACGTTGAGCGGTAAACTAGGGGTTCATGTGCGAACAGTGCATTTGAAGATGAAACGACACGCATGCGATATTTGTGACTGGCAGTTCTACTCGAAGTCGGAGTTGAAGGACCATATGGTGAAGCATGGGGGCGAGAGAAAGTTTCAATGCAACGTTTGCAAGAAGGGTTACGCGAGGAAGTACACGCTAAGGGAACACATGAGGATACATGAGAATGACAGGAGATTTATTTGTACGATTTGTGGGCGATCGTTTGTACAGAATTGTAGTCTAAAGCATCACGTTAAAGTACATCATCCCGAAGATGCAGAGGCGTTTCTCAATGTTATTTCGTTAGATTGATATCACATTATTAATGGTCAATGATATCAGAGAGTCAGAGAACATGATTAGTTATGCAAAATTCAAACGTATTCTAGATCATTTTGAAATTAAAACGACCGATATTCTTTTGTTCTCTCTAAACTTATATTTTCTAAATCTTTTAAATCTGTTAAAAAACATGTAAGCGAAATTATATATAATCTATGGAATTCAGTGGTGTGTTTGGAAAATGATATTTATAATCTACGGCATTATGTGATCTGTGAAATTAGCTAATTGATGGTCATATTTATAAGTCTATTTGTTTTGTCGAGGTTAATTTATGAATAAACCTGCATAGCTATGACATATCCTATATATTTGATCTCTTTGGTGCACTTATGCTAGATTTCTTGAATGAATCACGAGAATACAATGAACAAATGTATCTTTTGAAAGTTTTATTTAAATCTATTTATCTACTTTTCACGTTTATAGCCCCATTCTAGATTTTAGTGTCGTGGGTGCCACGGACATACAAAGATAAGGACCCTTCGGAATTCATCATTTAAATACCTGTCTGGCTGGGGATCGAACCCCAGACCGTTATAGTGACCGCTCTGCCACGCCGGTCGTCTTTTAATTGAAACTTCAGGACAAGCTACAAGCTGGCTATATTCATTGTATGTAATCCTTACAAATAATTTGAAAAATACCTGTAGAGAAATAATTATAAAAAAATCTTTTTACAGTATACTTTTGTATAATATATTCATAATGAATTTGAGTATGATTTTTCTTCTTTTTCAATTTACTCATTGAAAAAAATATTTCGAACGAAATCGTAAAGTTTTGCAATGAATTTATTACAATATCTATTCGTGTAAACAAGGCATTTTGGATACAGCAATTTGGAATGTGTTCAGGGAATTGACGTATTCTCTTCTGAATTATAAATGTGATGCATTTATGGATAAAATCAATTCTATTAACACGTCGTCTGTAAATATCAGAAACGGTACACTAACGCACACGCACTGAAAACTCACAAATATGCATGTTGAAGATATGGGGCTCCAAATACATACAATCTTTCTATTTTCTAGGAAGCGACGCGGATATAAACACGGATAAGCCGACGCCAAAACGAATCGTGCCGTTATTTCAAGTGGCGTACGATCGCAGTCTCTGTAGGCCGTTGGGAACCGTACTGGACTTCACGAAGTTGCGCTTCAAAGCGACCCAGACCAGATACTTTGAGCCTCCGCCAGACATAAGCCCGTCTCGTAGCGCATCTCCAGTGTCTTACGGACAAAGATCGCCTTCTCCCGTCAAAACAACACATATACAGATCCCACGGCACGTTAAAGCGAAGAAGCAAGCTGATTACAGGCAAAATGCGCTGACTGTCTTCGAGTACTCAACAGCGTATCCGTTCATCTATGGTAACAATAAGTTCAAATGCTTTATCTGCTCGCAGCAGTTTCTAGAAACGTCTCTATTGAGACAGCACATGAACGAGAACCACACGTTTGCGCCTTTGAAGAGATTACTGAACAATCGGAGAGAGAACGTCTTGAAAGTCGACGTAAGCGAATTGGTGTGCAAGATTTGTTCGATCAAACCAAAGGATCTGTTGCAGCTGAAGTTCCATTTGAAAGAGGACCACCAGAAGGTCATAGACCCGAATTTACAGGACAACATGATACCGTTCAAGCTGGATGGAATCGAAGGATCGTACAAGTGTGTGATGTGCGAAGAAACCTTCATCAAAGTTAGAATTTTAGTCATTCATATGAGCGTCCACTTCAACAACTATAGCTGTGAAATATGCGGCTCAGGGTTTATGACTTTGCGTCTCCTGAAGAAGCATCTAGAGGTCCACGAGACTGGGAACTTCCCGTGTGATAGGTGTAACAAAGTCTTCAGCACATCCCAGAAGAGATCTTTGCACATTCGAGGGGTTCATCTCAAACAGTACCCGAGACGGTGTCCAATGTGCCCAGAAAGGTTCAACTCGAACTACAGAAGAACCATTCACCTCCAAGACGTCCACAACCAATCCACGAGAGTGCATAAATGCGATACGTGCGGACGGGCGTTCAATCTGAAGTATCATCTCATTTGTCACACGCGGTCAGTGCATCTGCAAGAACGGAACGAACAGTGCAAAGTTTGCCTGCAGAGGTTCTGCAACAAGGAGACGCTGAAGCGGCACATGATAATACACACGGGCGAGAAGAATTACAAATGCGAGATGTGTGGCTTGGCTTTCTTACGGAGGAAGAATTTGAAGGATCATCTCAGGCTTCATGATGTTGTTTGATTAGGTGTTTATGACTTTGTTCTATTTTATTTTATTGGTAACATAAGCCACCTATTGAAGGTATACTTTTGTTTTGAGGTTCAGCGAAAAAAGGCTGGTCGGTAGTCACTGATTTTTTTGCACCCGCCAATAAGATGGGTGGTCTGATGATTCAGAAAATTGTCGACAGCAAAAACTTCCCTAGTTTGATTTTTTCCTTTCTTGTCTATGCTAAGGTAGAGGGGAGGGAGAGGGGGTAAGAGTTAGTCGGGTCGGTTAGTCACTGATTTTTTTGCACCCGTATGCCAGAAAGATGATGGTTTGGAAAAATAGATTCCGAAAATTGTCGACAGCAAAAACTCTAGTTTGACGAATTTTTTCTTTCTTGTCTATGCTAAGGTGGAGGGGAGGGAGAGGGGGTAAGAGTTACGTACCCTCCCGAGTTGAAACAAGTTATATACAATTATGCTCAAAAAGCAATTATATCCAGTTAAGAGCGGAAATCTCAGTAATTTTCTTAATCTTCTATTTTATTTAGGTAAAAATAGCACAATGGAGTATTACGGCCTTTTGTGAAGTGTTTAATTTAATTGAAACTGACAATAGGGCACTAGAATTTTATTTAAAACCCAAGAGTGATCTAAATACGAGTTGCATTTTATGGTTTAAGTTTTCGCGCGGAAACGTGAGCCGCCATGTTATTTGTGATGCCATTGCGTAGGAAAACATTTTAACGAATAGACAACTACGTTCTTTTGTTTAGTATTACAATGATATTACTTTATAATCAAAATGAAGATAAATTTAGAATTTTGAGCCGGAAAACGACGTTTCTCATTGGCTTCAGATAAAATATAGTATAATTTTTTTTTTATATATAGTCACAAATTGTCATGTATCAGACAATTTGTGACTATGGTGATTAGGTAAAAAAAACTAAATGTCGGTCATTAGATTAAACGTTCAACATGATTGGTGTAAAGGAGAACGGATACCGAACTCATGCCAAGAAAAATCCATGCAAAATTGCTATAAACTAGATATTCAGCTTATGATATACTGTACCATACAAATAAT
This sequence comes from Cecropterus dorantes dorantes, assembly GCA_018249915.1. NCBI lineage: Eukaryota > Metazoa > Arthropoda > Insecta > Lepidoptera > Hesperiidae > Cecropterus > Cecropterus dorantes. The sequence continues at coordinate 9,727 of DWLI01004514.1, forward strand.
CAAAATTTTATAGGAAAACGAACATGCAAGTTGATCAGTTATCAGTTGATCAGTTAGACCTAAACTATTTTTTATCAATACTCATTATTTATGAAAGAATCCGTCCCGTGGATACCAATAGAAAATAGTTTTAAACCTACATATTCAATACATATAAATACAATTGCTAAGTTTTATTATTTGTCACGCATGTTTATATCCGCATGCGTGTTTTACCTACACGCGTGTAGCCGCTCCAATATTCTTGTCTCGATTGCGTGTGGCTTATAGAACTGAAGTAATTTTGAAACGATGAGATGCGAGTAGCATGCTTGCTGTCCAGAAGCACGCGGTCACAAAACACGCGTGAGAGGAAAAGGCCTTCGCTTTTGATTGTCACTGCAAGATTAATACAGAATATAAGTATACTTATCTGACGCGTTTCAATTTAGTCTTAAAGGGTAGGAACGCGTCTTTGGCTAACATCAGGTAAGATTTGATCTTATCTGGGGTTGATTACAGATGCCCAGGGAAGGCAGAGGCTACGTACTTTAAAGTGGACTGCATGCTCGTTTGCTACCTCCATATTGTACAATAGCATAGACCCATAGAAAAGGCATATGAAAAAAATACTATAAGCCGACCAAGCTAACTAGACGAATGTTAAACGTGACGTCACTCGCAAGCTCGCGAGTACTGATGACCAAAAGAATAGCAATAATTATTTCTTGTGAAATGTTAATTTCAATGAAATGTAAATTTTAATATTTTTTTCTTTTAATAATGTATACTTGAACGACGCTTTTTTAATTATTTTGGTTATAATTGTAACAAAAACTAATTACCTTATTTATTTTATTATCTTAAATCATAACAGATTAGACAGTTTAGGCGCGAACGGTTTTAGGACGAGAGCGGGGCATGAAGCCGTACCGGGAAGGAACACCGCAGTCCTGTTCGTCTAACTAGCTTGGTCGACTTGTACGTGTTATTGAGCTCTGTGATGTTATGTTGGGACTATGATGAAAAAGCATCCACAGATGGTCTCGTACAGTTCTATAGTATACTAGCAAACCCGTGCCCACTTCGTT